>JAGDQP010018873.1:1758-35808 GCA_022664845.1 Lepisma saccharinum
CCTTAAGTTTATCGGATATAAGGCAGTAACTGGAGCTTATAGAATATATGCTAATACATTCCATGCGCAGAATAATTTCTCGTTTTTCTTTTGTTTCGGAGAATGAAATAAATATTAAAGTTCTCGAAAAATGTTTCTTAACAGAAGAAGAAGAAGAAGAAGAAGACAAAAGGTTTAGTACTTTCTCGTTCCTCTTTTCGGACTGAATGTATTATCTCTTATCTATTCTGTGTGTTTTTATGTAGCATTTGAATAATGAAAGAAATAAATCTACATTGAAACTAATTTCCAAAGCTGGCCCATAATGTTTATTCCATGACTAAGAAGCCCTATCAAAAAATATGTCCTACTAAATAAAAGAGAAAGAAGAGAGCCACGAAAAGAAGTTTTATGACACTGTTTATGGACACACTTATGATGGAACACTCACTGTTTTTAATATCCATGTTTTTCCGGTCCTTTTAACGCTAATGCCAATTGTTTCGTGCGTTTCTCTTCTCGGAATTGTGTAACTTTTCTGTGTGGAGTTTTTTTTTTAAAACTACGCACCAAACGTTAAAGCTTAAGCCTTAATGCTAAAAAGGGAATTTCATCCCTCTATTTAACTTTTGATAGGTTGGTTTTTCGTTTGCTATGGTGTTTTGTCTTTTTAGTATTATTTTTTTTTCTTCCTCTTCTCGTGGGGGTACCTTTTTATTACTCCCCTCAGTACGACAAGAAACAGAAAAAAAAAACTACCAACATTTCTCGCTATGTATGTTTGTTGTCGAGTTTAATTTCTCAGGAGATGTAAGTCTAGTGGCGGCTCGTGGTGGTGGAAAAGGGGGAACTAGGAAGTTTAGGGAATTTAAAACCTCACTTCTCAGTTACTTTTAACACCTCATTTAGGGTTGGATGAAGAGTGATATATATTACTTGTGTTTGTGTGTGTGGAAGAATGCCCCTATGAGTGTTTTATTTGAATAAAAGAATGAATGATGGTAGTTCATGAAAATAATTGCAGAAATGCAAAAAAATCATAGGACATAAAGGAGATTCGAACTGAAGATACGTATACCATTCAAAGTTATATTTATTTCTTATTGTTTATACAAGTCTTAGTGGATAAAACTTTTCAAGACTTCTTTCTTTTGTTATTATAGTCTGTAAAATAGAAAAAAATCCGCTGAAACTGTTAAGAATACTTACAGTATACATTGTTTTTATTATTCTACGAGAGTTAGTTTCACAGCGGAAATAATTGTGTCATAAAATTATACAACAAATTAATAAAAGTCAAAATCCTTTTTTGTTTTTTGGCAATGAAAGTTTCTTTTCCACCAGTTTCTAATGCTGTTTCCGTTTACATCCTTACATCTTTGAGATCAGGATACCCTGTCGCTAGAGAATTATGCTGTTAGTTCCTTGAAGCTGACTACGATAGTCAGGGATTCTGCCAGGATTTTAAGTGTGGGGTGTAAAGCCAACCTTAGGGCGTTGTGCTCGACGATTTGAGGGGTGATATCTCTCTATTGGGAGTCTGTCAGAATCTCTGGTGACTGTCTTGTGAACGTTAACTGCCTAAATGCGTTTTCCGCTGAAAAAAAAAGTCCTTTAATTTACGGGATAAAAGCCAATGAAGTCTTTCTCTTGTTTTGTCAAATGTGTGCGTCATCACCAGTTTTCCCATTCTTCGATGATGATACACGAGCGTTTTAACTTTACTATGCACGCTTCTTTTTTCTTCATTGAATAACCGTCCCTATTTCCACACATTTGCCTAGTTAATTATATCTTCCTCATATACGAGGGTCATTTGAAAAGTTGTCGGAATAAAATACAGGCCATGAGCATTGATCATATATCTAGAAAAATTATTTTCTATATAATCTCTCTTTCCACGATAGCGTTCGTAAACCATTTTCAAGTGCGGACCAATTTTATTAGTTTGGAAGTTTTGCGAACCACCTTACTCTTGCCGTATTCGACGCCACTAGTGCAATAATATGTTTTCAAACAGTACTAATTCATATTTCCTTAATTTTATATTACGATTAACAGCTAGAAGAAAGTACATACACTATAATCCCGATTAACAGAATCTCGACGTATTAAAAACAAAATTTTCATTTTAGCATTTTGGAGATGATTCGGACTCTTATGAAAGAATTATTTTTAAAAAAAATCCTTGCAATGTTCAGTAAAGATACAGTCCGGTAACCCGATGGGTCTATCTGTCCCTGGTCATTGCTGTTTATAGGGACTATTTCTGATTTTCCAAGTATGTCTTACTTTGTATTAACGTGTTTCTCTTTGTAGGACATTACTTTATTACTTGTCCTAAATATATATATACGTATAAGAAAATACAATATTTTTTACCCAAAGAAGCGTATAATTTACAGACATGGTGAAACTTGACGTAAGCGGACACAAGCTTGAGAAATTTAACAACACCAGAATAAATTGTACAACAATGGAAATCCTAAATAAACCATTTTTCTCTAAAGATTAAGGCGACATGCATATTACGAAGAACTACATATTTGTTTTAAGCTTCTTTATTCATTTTTTCACTCAGTTTCGGTCGCTCTTAGAATTAAAAAAAAATATATATAATTTCTTGCTTTTCTTGTATCAAAATAGGACACGATGTAAAGAAGTGTCCTCTCTTTCATACAACTTTTCCACGACTTGAAAATCTGCTCTCTTTTTGTTTTGGCTCTTTCATTTCTTCTTCTTATTCATTAAAATATTTATTACTACTACTTTCATCTAGTTGAATCTTTCTTCATCTCTTGCTTCTTCTTTTAAGTCTCTGTATATATGGCTTGTTTTTGTGTATGTTTTGTGTGTGTCTGTGTGCTGCCTTATTCAGTCAGAAATATTATACTGTTAGAGACGACGGACGATTCTTTATTTTCTCTGGTTGTAACGCGCTCACTCGCTCTTTCGCTCTCGCTACCTTCAGTGTAATTGGTTTGTGCATCCAAGTTCACTTGTCCATGAAATGAGGTCGTAACATGCTGTTTATAGGGTCTAAAAGGAAAAACAAATACATTGAAGCACATACAACAGACACGCACGCACACACACATTCATATATATATATATATATATCACAGCCATATTCGATCCACTACTGGATAAGGCCTCTCCCCGGAGGGAGGAGATTGGTCTACTGCTCCCACTTAAGAGAAGGGTTGGGAGAAGAGAGCCTAAGCTCTCACTGTGATCGCCACTATATTTTATTCATAGCAACTCCCCAGTTGCATCGTTTTTGACCCACACGCTTTGGAAAAAATCCATGACAGCGCCGGGAATTGAACCCGAGACACCTCAATCCATAGTCAGCAACGCTAACCACTAGACCAACGGGCGATCATATATATATATCCTGAGAGTTATTCGTATTCAGAAATGGTACCGATCTTGGTGTTGTAAATTTCAATTTATTTATGGCCTTTAGGTAAGGCCCTATGACTCAGGCAGGTATACGGTAGGGGAAAGGAGTTGGCAAGAGTTTAGATTGAAGGTACCATCCCACAGTTTGCTTGGTGTGACTGAGGAAAACCTTGAAAAAACTCAATCACGATCGAACCCAGGACCTGCCGAATGGAAAACCAACTTTCTACCAACTGAACTACGGCTACTCGATGTCAAACTGTGAGAAATACCAAGTATTGTAATGCAAAGAAGTTGTACGCTCAGAAATTAATTTGTCGATCAGAACAAAGAATGGTTCGTCAACCATATTTTGTTATTGTTTTCAACAGAAGGCGATAAAACATTCGTTGTTGTAACTTTCACCCTACTTTTTCTTTCCATTTTAAAGATTCTTCCAGAATTATTGCACGCGGGTAACTATGCCCATTCCCGGGTTAAGATGGAAGGTTGCAGCCCACGGTCGCCACTGTTTCAGGAGATCCGCCGAAGGTAACAAATCCAATAACCAAAGGGGATATGTAACAGAAAGCCTAAGAGAGTCAGTAGTTATGGCCTCCCAAATAGCTAAATCCAGATATACCTTCTAAAGATTTTCGTGTATTTTTAACTTTTCGAGGTCTGTTGGTTTGGGAACAGTTGTAATGAGTGTGAAATAACTTTATAAGTTTTGGATAATTATGATCATCATAATTAGTATTCTGCTAAAAGAAACAGGTTCTTCAAGGCCAGCTTAGGCATTGCAATATTTAACAGGAAGGCGTCTAATTCAGGAAAGGAATACTCCTGTCCCTTAATCCACATCTTATCACGTTATATTACTCCCAGAGGTTAGGTTAGGATTATCGGGGGAGTATCTAAATGGTATCTTAATGATGTAAGCTTCAACTAACTTACTGTAGATCTTAATTATAATCAAAACATAAACTAGTCATCAGCATATCTATATTTACATATTGATTTCCTCAATCTCAGCATGTATATAACTAACATTGACAGATAAACATTGGAACTGGAAAACAGAACCTCCACCAGTGTGACACCAATGTGATCCAAAAACCAGAGTCCAGATCACCATGATCTTCAAACGACTGTGGGTATTGGCCGTCAATGTTCACTTTTCAACCAGAATAGCTACCGATACGCTTCGATACATATTGTAACTTGATCTCACAATCACCTACAAATTAATTTCATATCGAAGACTGTTACATCATCGATGTTTGACAATGGCCTTAGACAACTGAGCATCATAACATAACATTTCGTTTTTTTCTTCTTCTTCAATAACTTGGCATTATCTTGAATCATAAACCTCGGTCAATATTACTGTAGGCATCTTCTTTCACTCTAATTGATCCACGCCCCCTTACATCCCCTAACACCACCCAGTGTTACGTCTATCTATAAATATAAAATGTGTTCACATAGAAAACGAAATATAACGTCGCATAACGTAGAATAGGAACATAATCTTATCTCCCTAATTTAAATATTCTGGATAAACCACTGTCTCTAAGAAAATATACTGAGCGTCTGTAGATCAGTTGCTAGAGTGTTGGCTTACCAATCGGAAGGTTCTGGGAACGATCCCAGTAGCCGCTCAACCTGACTGTAGCTTACCAGGGTTTTTCCTCAGTCACACGAGACAAATGCCATGATGGTACCTACAAAGTAGACCTTGGCCGATTACCTTCCAACATTCTGTCCCCTACCCTATACCAGCCTCAGGCACTATTTACTATTTATAAGTTGGTTTCCGGGAATCTACCGCCTTTGAGGGGGCGGGAGGTACGAGGTCTGTCTAGTAAAATTTACGTAAAATGCATATATTTCCCTGCCTAGCATGAGCCTGACATGCTTGGAGGTTATAAATAAATCCAAAGGTAGTATTCTCATAGTGCTCCTGTTGCAATATGTAGTAGTCTCTCGTATTCCTCACAAAAAGTCCCAAAGAATACCGCCTTGGGTTTAGGGTTTATGACGTCATCAATATGGCGTCCACGCACAAACGCCGACCGACCCCCGCCATCTTGGTATGACCTTTCCATTGATTTATATGGGAATTGTTTTACTCGTTTTATGTCTCTCAGGAGCGTAATTTTTAACTTCTGTTTTCGCCTAGTGTTTTGTCATGTTTCTTTTGACTCATGTTGTTTTATGGAATGCAATATTTTACATATGAACAGTATAATTTCCCGTTGACATGTTGTGATTTATATGGTAAACTATTAATAATACTTAAACTCATGTATTTGAAGAAACTTCACAAACCAAAACTTTACAAGAGTCAAAATAACTACCAAGGCAAATTTCGTGAAAGTGGGACTTGAATACTCTACTTTTGAGAGACAAAAGACGAGTGAAGCGATTCCCATGTAAATCCATGGAAAGGTCATACCAAGATGGCAGTGGTGATCTACACCTTTAAGGCACAAGCTTCGTTCTTGCGTCAATTTGAAGATAATGATTGGTCTAAGTACGAGTAATTCAAGTTGATATGGTGTTTCTATGCTGTCGCAATATTT
Organism: Lepisma saccharinum; assembly: GCA_022664845.1. Lineage (NCBI taxonomy): Eukaryota > Metazoa > Arthropoda > Insecta > Zygentoma > Lepismatidae > Lepisma > Lepisma saccharinum. The sequence continues at coordinate 7,710 of JAGDQP010018873.1, forward strand.
AAATACGGCTGTTTATGTCCTTTCACTATATATTTTTAATAGCAAATAAGTATGAAACATTCACAGATACCGAAAAAAACACCCTGAAATAAACGTGATAGCTCGTTATCTAGTCCTTTGAACAAGATCAACATCAATGTAATATCTTAAATATTGAGCGAGCTAGTTGATTTTATGTGATACATGGTGTTTTTCCGTAGGGCCTTTTTTAGTACTTGAAACGAAGCACCGTGCTGACAATTTTCGATAGGCCTAACTCTTCAGTTAAGCAGGGTAAAATCTTCAGTCTTGCGTTAAATTAAAGAAAATGAATTGTAAAATGATACCAGAGAATCCTACCTCGGGTTTAGGGGTTATAACGTCATCAATATTCATCAGAATTGGCAATGAGCTTTTAAAACGCGTATGACATCTCACAGAATAGATATAGAGGCGTTATTTTTGTATAAAATTAAAGTGAATTTATTGAAAAATGACTACAATGAAGAATTTATTCATTACTAACTCAACTTTTTTCCACATATAACGTTACTGTAACTCTGTTAGTAGTGGTATCTCAAAGTTCAGATTTTTGCAGTCCTATACTATAGGACTAGTATCTGTGAAAATTTCATATTCCTGCCTGGTCCGCCACCAGAGATTTTCAACTCCTAACTTTGGTATAATATTAGAAAATCCTTTTTTTCTTAGTCTCCATAGTATAGAAAGGAAATAAATCTCAGGCTTAACATTTTGTAGGGACTGACTACAGTATTCTGTGTGCCCCCAAACAGATTTTCAAGCCACAGAAAGAATCCCTTTTATACAGAAAGTTGTCTTGAAAATGTAATTTTGTCCATTGTCCAACAGCATTTTGGAAACCACATTCGGGGAGACATGTTACCACTTACAACTAGCCTGTAGTATGCTGAGTTTAATAGTTTTGAATCCAAGAAACTACGACTTACCTGGGCTGAGAAACTGAGGTTTCCGTAAATTCCCGCATAATGAGAATTTGGTGCACACCATGACACAAATATGGCCACCATAGACGAACGAAGTGCAATTGAGAAGAAACATTCATGGTTGTGAACTACCATTACATAAGTGTACTCGCATACAAAACATAAATAGTAGAATAGTCGAGCGACCAGTGCTGGACCCTGGTATTATTTGAACGACATATTGAGAACTGTAACAATATAATGAACAATATATAATCCTATCATATGGAGGCTTCTTTTGACCATGAGCCAGATAAATTCTTCATAGACAGCGTCATCGTATCGTTGCTGGCTCCCACCGCTGTCAGTTCAAATAAAAATTACAATAGCTCGCTTACATTTAAAGATAGAGAAAAGATACTGTTCTAAAGCTCTTAAAGCGATCTGTAACTTCAACATTACATATTGTAATAGTATGCTCAAGTTACCGTGGTTATTTTACATAAACTTCAAAACGTATATCAAGAAACTATTTTCTATCAGTTTTCCTTAATATATGTCAAAGAGAGGGTCAGCAATAAATACAATTCTTCATTGTAGTCATTTTCTAATTAATTCAATTGAATTTTGTACAAAAATTACGCTTTTATCTATATTATATGAGATATTATACGCGTTTAAAGATTTCATTACCAATTCTGACGGCCGCCATATTGATGACTTTTGACTGTTTTCGCCTTTTTGTGAGTAATACAGGAGAAGTAGTACTACATATTGCAAAAGGTTTCATTTTGTTTTTTGAATGTCTAATTTCACTGGACTACAACACGTTGCTCATGATACCGTATGAATTATATAGAATTTGTTCCAGCTTTCCAATTTTTTCCCTTAACGATCTCTCTAACATCCACTATTGATTGGCCTACTACGCAATAGTACTAAATTGAATTTAGATTCTTTTCAATTTAAACAGTAAGAATAAAAAGCAACCAATTCAAATATTAGATATGGTTTTCTTATATCATTTTACAATTCATTTAATTTAATTTAACTCCCCTGATCAAGTGAGGAATTGTGTCTATCGAAAATTTTCAGCATGTTGCTTACTTTTGAATATTTAAATTTCCTAAAGTACAAAACCCTATATCACAAAAAATCAACTAGCTCGCTCAATATCTAAGATATAACAATGATGTTGATCTCGTTCAAAAGATTAGCTAAGGCGTTATCACGTTTATTTCAGAGTGTTTTTCGGTATCTGTGAGAGTTTCATAATTATTTGCTATTAAAATTATATAGTGAAAGAAGCAAAACTACTTTTTTGGAATAACAGCCGTCACATTTAAAAATGGCGACAGCATATAAACACCGTATCCACTTGAATTACTAAAACCAATTATTATCTTCAATTTGACACAAGAACGAAGCTTGTATCTTAAATCTGAGAGAAGATATTATCGTTTAAGTAAAAGTCTATGTTTGCACGTGGACGTCACATTGATGATGTCATAACCCCTAAACCCGACGCTCGATTCTTTGGTACCTTTTGTGAGGAATACAGGAGAGGTAGTACTAAATATTGCAATAGGTTTCTTTTTCTTATTTTGATTGTCTAGGTAGTCTCCCGAATATGCTTAATTTGACTGCACTATACCCCGGAAATAAGGGAACTTTGGGAATTCCCCGATCGCTACAACATTCTGCCCAAGCTACACAAAAGTAAAAAAAATGAATATTGAGTTTTGGTAATCAGAAGATGAGTTTCCGTAATTAATATAATTAACTGAAATCTATGTAGTACTTCTATTAACATAAATTAAAAGTGTGACTTTAGACAGAGAAAAAAATATATCACCAACACGTAAATGGGTTCGAACCTCGCTGCCGTCATCCTGACAACGATTTTCTGTAGTTTTCTACAGTTTCACGAGATGTATGTTATTATGGTAATTGAACTAACGACCTGGTTACTACAAAGACTGTCCGATTTTCTGATACATCGATATTTTCAAAATTCGAAATAACGATATCAAGAAAAATCGATATATCGAATTTCGAAATAGTACGCTTTTTGATTCGATTGATATTCGAGTTCCAAATATTTTTTAATGTAAACGATAATCAATTTTCGATATTAGATGCTTTTATATTTCGATATATCGTTCGATTTATTAGTAATATCGATGTTCAGTATCGAAATTCAGAAGTCGCACAGGCGCAGATACCACTTTTCCCATTTCTGTCCCCAGAAGATTAAACACTGAAGGATGGCTCTTGCACATGATAGGGCTTGTATCAAAACTGGCAGTTCAGCCCATAATTTAAAATGGAAAGCCAGGTTCCTTGTTGTGTAAACAAAGTGTGTAAAAAGTGTTTAAAGTGGCTAAAATATACAGAAGAGTGATCAAGGGGAATGATCCCTGCAAAAAATGTTCACGAAATTTAACAGAAATGTACTTTTTCTACAATGTGAATTCGAACATATTCTAAAACCATGTCACTGTTGTCCTGAAATCGATGTTTGACTCCCACACACCAACATATATTATAAACACAATCGAACTGCCCAAGCGCATGATTTGTATTCCAAAAGGTTAGCAAACTGGTTCTCAAAATGGCATGTGTAAGTGAAGCACTAATTCAATTTTAAAATAATTGTTCTCTCCATTAAGAAAGCCATTCACGAATTCAACAATAAATATTTCACACACAATGATTTAGCATAATAATTGTACTCTGACAGACATTTCTATAGATTTTTTTTATTATTTTAGAGCAGGGGAAGTGCATGTTATGGGTGGCGGAGGGGAGGGACAAGTATTGAATTTTTGTCACAATACTCAGCAAATTGAATTATCCCTGAATATGAAGCTTCCAGCTCGGTATCTTTGAATCTACCCCGCTTTTAATTTTCTATATCCTCCCTCTCGTACTTTTTTCGCAATACAATGGCGTTTTGAACCATTGCGGTTTCGAATCGTCACCTCATAATGCTTTGGATAGCATTCAAAACAATTCCCAGTACCACCATACACACAAACCTTTCACTTATTTTGTCAACGAAGAAACGCACTATCGAACATAAGTTTGTTCGTATGTGGATGACCAAAGCAAAGCGGAAGTAATAATGGAACAGAGAGAGAAAAAAGAAGAAAACAAAAAAAGAAGATTGAAAGAAAGAAGCGGAAACAATAAAGAAACAAGTCTGAAAGAAATAAATAAAACAAAGAAAGAAAAGAAAAGAGATAAATTAAAAACAAGAAAGAAAGAAAACAGAAAAAGAATATTGGAAGAGAGAAAGAAACAAAAATAATACAAAGAAGATTGAAAGAAAAGGAAGAAGGCTAAAAGAAAGATGAGAAACTAACAAGGAAAGAAATAAAACAAAGAAACAAGATTGAAAGAAAGAATGAATGAAAGAAAGAAAGAAAGAAAGAAAAGAAACATAGAGAGAAAGAAAACAAAAAAGGTGACTGAAAGAAATAAAGAAAGCGATAAAAAGAAAGGAAAGAATATTGAGTGAATGAAAGAAACAAAGAAAAATAAGAAATAAAAAATGCAAGTAGATTGAAACAAAATAAAGGACAGAAAAAAAACAACAGTAAAAAAAACATTAACAGTAAAGTATGACCAGAAAAAGCAATTACGAAATTTGTCTAGGACAACCGAATTATTTATGGAGAAATACTTTATGCTAACCATGGTATAATAATCATTTTTACTAGTGAACAAACATTATTTTATTTTAAGTACATATGTATATTAAAATAATACTTGAATAAACTAGGTATTTTTGTTTATTTAAACAAAAAGACAGCGATACCATATTTTGTTACAAAAAAAAACCTGATCGTGATTAAGTTTAGGTTATATTTTATTTACAAAGTAGCTATCACAGACCACTCTTTCTTTTACAGAGTCTGATTTTTTTTAAAACAGCTTTACATCCGAAACATTATGGGAAATGTCTTTTAAATGTTAGAATAATCCCGAATAATTACCTTTTGCATCCCTAATGTGTTCTGTTATTCAAACCTGAACCATTCTTTCTGACATACCAATGTATTGCTCGTTACATTGACATGTAACTTGATAAACACCACTCCCAGAATACCTTTAAATTGTCTGAAGTGTTTGCTCAAAGGTATTGGTGGTTTTATAGCTAGTTTGAGGTTGTATTGTTTAAAAATCTTCTTAAATTTGTTCGTAATGGGGTGGTACATACAAGGGAATACCGATCCAGTTTCTGGAGTCATCTTTTGATTTTCTTTCGCTGGAATTTAGTATTTGTTTAGCTTTGTGCTACCATTTCTTAAAGCTTGACCTGTGGTAACCATTGTTTTGGCGTAACTTCATAATTAAATTAATTTCCTCTTTTAAATCAACTAGGTCAGTACAAATCTTCAGTGCGCGCAAGAAAAAAGTGAAACCAAATATTATGTTTTGTCTGTAAAGAATGTGCGAAATCTGAATCTATATACATTTTTCCTGCTGTAGGGTATCTATAGATCATTATTTGAAATGTTATGTTCTCTGTATATTTACAAGTCAAGAAAGTTCATAATTCCCTGACTTTCACAATCTTCTGTGAATTTAATATTCGGATGAATTTTGTTCATTTCGTTTAATAACAAATCAAGTTGGCCTACACCTTTATACAAGATCAATGTATCACTAATATAAAAGTTAAGCTAACCCAACCGAAACCTAAACTTCATTGTTTAGAACAATCCGGGGTGTATCTAAAGTGCAGCCAATACAAATATATAAAAGAATACAAGATGGCGGCATAATGGTAAATCCAGCACTAGCTGTGATAAGTTTTTGTGTGCTACTAATTAATTAATAAATTAATATACAATTTACCAAGTTAATTATATGTAATTACCAAATATAATGAGCGTGTACAATTGCTTGCGGTTTCATTTTACCCTATGCAATTAATATCAGATCATGTTATTATTTCATTTCAATGTAATCTTGTGCACTATTTAGTTTATTGATATTACTAGATCTCTGCTCTATTTCCCAATAGAACCAGTGTTTCCACGCATCTATAGACATTATTTACAAAACCGATTGTATAACAATACAATTTGTTGACACTAGCACATAATTGACGAGCACATACATGAAACATAATATTGTTATATGTTTACGAATAGGTTATACACAAATATTACAAAACCATATTCACAGAGAGACAAACGTAGGCTTTACACATGAATTTATGTAGATGGTGTGTTCAACACTACACACAGAGGTTGCTCTAAATATAAACAATTTCACGAGGGATTTGGCAACCACGCAATTAATTGGTTCCCTGTTAAGTCCCATGGCATAAGCTCCCAAGTCCCATGGTAGAAGCAACTATAGATTGACAAACAATCTGCAAACGGAGAGTGGACAGGGATTGGCTGTTCGTTGTGTTGATAATTTATATAAAATTAAAATCATGAATAATTTTATTTCATTATTGTACCGTTAAATGTAAATCCGATTTTTAATTTTGAGAATTTATGCACAAATGAATGTTTTTCAGCGCATTTTCAAGAGATAACAGAGTGGAGGGTGAGGGTGAATGTAATATTTGGTTGTTACGGAAAAAAACAAAACAGCAGAGCATTAACCATACTGTTACATCCACGTCATTCACTTAATAGATTATGTATAATGAAACAAACTAATACTAGTGTGTTAAAGGGGTTATTTTACCCCAGCCCTGTTAGTACCATATACTGTTCAAAACATAAGCTACTGAGCTTTCACTAGACAAGCTCCACTCAAATGCATCAAATGCCATTAAGTGTGGTTAATAACTGGGTCATTTATGAAGTTGCAGATCTTGGAAAGCATTATATACAGCATTGTAGTATATTATTTTCAATTCCGCGTTAAAACAAAAATATAATTCAGAGTTTTCGTATCTCTACGAGTTTTTAAAAGTATATATATATACAGGGGTTGGACAAAAAATCTAAAACGTTTGAAAAAGTGTGAAAATCATACCTAGTATGGTGTGGGGCCTCCTTTTGCGTCCAAAACAGCTTGGATCCGACGTGGAATGGACGTATACAGCTCCTGAATCGTGGTGTGTGGAATGTTGTACCATTCTTCCTCCAAAACATGCTCCAGTTCCTTAAGGGATGATGGTGGAGGGTAATGAGACCGAACACCCCTTTCTAACACAGACCACAATGGCTCAATGATGTTCAGATCTGGTGATTGTGGGACCCAGGGGAGGTGTGATAGCTCCTGGTCATGCTCCTCAAACCATGATTGCACCCTTTTTGCAGCGTGACAGGGTGCCAAATCATCTTGGTAGATGCCATCACCATCCGGGAACAATGTGTGGGCCATGGGTAGAACCTGGTCCCCCAAAATGGCCTCATACGCCTTAGCATTCATCATTCCATGCAGGGCTATGATGGGACCTGCAGAAAACCACAATATCACTGCCCATACTGTAACAGAACCACCCCCATGCTTTACAGTTGGGCGCAGACAGTCTGAATCATAGGCCTGCGACGGTGTTCTCCATACGTAAACACGACCGGTTGTTGGAAGCAAGGTGTAGGTCGATTCATCGGAATACATTACGTGTTTCCACTGATCAAGCGTCCACTACTTGCGATCCTTGCACCACTGGATACGCCGCTTCGCATTTACTGCTGTGACCAGAGGTTTGGAGATCGCGGTCCTGCCATGAATTTTTATTTTATGAAGTTCCCGTCGCACTGTTTTTGATGAAACCGGGTTCTGTAGGCCGGAATTGAGTTCAGACGTAATTTTCATTGCAGTGGTCTGCTTTTTAGCTGCTACAATCCGTTTTAATGCCCTCCTGTCCCTATCGGACAGGATTGTCTTTCGACCACTGTTGTGTTTTGCAGACGTTGTTTGCCCAAGCATTGTGTATGCCCTCGTGACATTGGACACAGTGCCTGTCGATACCCCCACAATGTTCGCCACTGTTGTTACTGAAGCTCCAACCAGACAGGCACCAACGATCATGCCTCTTTGGAAGTCTGTCAGTTCGCCCATTTTACCGCACCACTTGCACACCACGACACTCACAGGTGAACTGGGTACTGCTGACGGAAGAGGAAGGTCCACATGACACATTGAAAACAAAACACGATCGGCAACCGCAACACGTGGTGTACAGTGGCGGGTCACACTTACGTGTCCTGTATGACTTTTTTTTACTTTTTGTCCAACCCCTGTATATAGTACGTGTTATACGAGTCACGTTAACTGAATGAAACCATAAAATTCGAAAACGTGAATCAAGTTTTTAGTTGAGCTTGGAGACTCGTCATCACCATCTTCTTCTTTAGTATTTTCCGAAACCTGAAGATCCTTTAAAGGAAGTTCAGGCTTCTCCATTCTTCATAGCATTGTGGTTCCTTTTTTGATTTACAGTAGAAATTTTCCTATTTAGACTCATAAAATTTTTCAAGCAGTAGCAAAACCAAAGGAACTTTACCGTTGCGTAGGGATATTTTGTGTGTGTGTTTTCCTTTCTGAAAAATATTTCGTATGTGCTGAAGACCTATGTCACATTACACTTTTCAGAACGTATCCTTTCTTAACGACTCCGTATGAATACTGTATTGTAGCAATCAAAACTAAACGACCTTAAATTCTATATGAAACATATGGCGTCAGGGTCGTTTTGTTTTGACTGTAACAATATATCCAGTCTGTCTGTCTATCCATCTGTGCCCCCCTACACCTCAGTATTGTCAACCACGCTAATATAACCTTTTCGAGGCGTCAACTTTTGTTTTAGAAACTGTTTGAGTGTTTCAGCGTCGTGCAAACACTGGGCTCAGTGATGCTGTCAGATCCCTTCGTGGGGGTATCACCCCCTAAATTCTCGAGCACAACCACCAGATTTAGAACTGTTACGGTCAAAAGTTGATAGATACCGTGCTAAAGAAAATCCACCTACACCCAATTATAACTTTACACCTCCACCCCGACAAAACTGAAAATCCTAGCGGGATCCCTGACTGACCTCCTTCGTTTCCGATTATAGTATGGGATCATTCTAGGAGATAGAGTAGGGACTCATTCTAGTGACGCACAAACAGGTTATTGCAATGTCCACTGATGCACCACCAGTTGATACAGTTCCTAGTTTTTCAATTATTCCACCTTCTCTATTTGATATAGATAGTCAGAAATGATGGAATTAAAAACGTTGAATTGTCGAGCAACTTCTTTGATGGTGGTGCATGAATTTACATCCACATATGTCTTTACAGCGTCGTTATTCACCCTTGACCTGTGTTATTTACCTTCCCCATTTTGGAGATTCTGGTCCTCGGTACGGATTTTTTCAAACTAGCGACGGACTGTTCGCTCTGAAGTTGAGTCTATACCCCATCTCTTTACTACATTACGATACGTTTCTGCTGTCGACAGAACAACAAAATTATCCATAAATCACTCTGTTCCAACATGTCACACAGAGAATCACTCTGTTCCAACATGTCGCACAGAACACTATAGCACGTCCTATGATACCTGCGTCTGCACTTTATATGGGGTGAAGACTGACTGTTGTTGTGACCTTGAACGAGTTTCATTGGTCCGGTATACCACGAGGGTAGCACGACACAAGATAATGTAAAAAGAGCGAACAACAAAAGAGCGACTCCAGAAAAGCGACTTCAAATAGGACGACTAACACAAATACTGACTTACAAAATGAGGGCCCAACTAAAAGAACAAGTGACAAAAAGAGCGACTACCGAAAGGGCGAATGACAAAAGAGCGGATGACAAAAAGAGCAACAACCGAAAGGGCAAATGCCAAAAGAGCGAATGACAAAAAGAGCGACTACTAAAAGGGCGAATGACAAAAAGAGCGAATGACAGAAACAGCGACTACCGAAAGGGAGAATTTCCTTTTGACTCGGACCCTTTCGACGCGGAGCCGTTCTGTCTCGGGCTTTTCTTTCCTCCGTCCTTTTGTCCGGGCCCTTCTGACGCGATACCGACTTCACAAGCTTATAACAATTAAAATAGGTGCACATGCATTGCATGATAAACTCTATTATTATTATTGTAACTATAATCTCCATCATAAAACTAAATATTCTTAATTTTTAATATTTGGCTTTTGTTTTCAGATCTGGAAGCTCCCAGTTCATCGTTAGGAACCCCCTTTCCTTTGTTCTTATTCACAAAGAAATACACCTTTTAGCACAGGACCGCACGAGAAGATACATTTAAAATGTCAAACGGCTGCCATTTTGAAAGTTTTAGTTCGATCATGCTGATTTTCACACGAAACTAAGTTACTGTAAATATCTATTTTTGTACCAAGTTTTGTTCCGATCGGTTCATAATTGAGGAATTTTTTAAAAGTTCAAATAGCCACCATTTTGAAACTTTTCTTCCGATCATGAACCCATCCAAGACATTTAGACAACCAATTTCTTGTGCCAAGTTTGGTTTCAATGCGTTAAAAATTACGACAGTTCTCTCTCTCTCTCTCTCTCCCTGTCTGTCACTCAATGGTAGTTTTCGTGTCAGGGGGTGACGATCGGAGAAATTATATAGAAAATGAAACACAAGATTGCTACACTTATAAATACTATTATCTAAGTACAAAAGGACAAACTGAAATTCAATAAATACAAGAATGAACTACATATTCTCACCACCGTGATGTACAGTTTTATTTAACATTTGCTGAAAAGATCATTAGTTCTTCATTACATATATCAAAGTTACTACTGTTTCGAATTGGTTATTTCAAGAATGTAATACACAAAATACTAAACTGATAAAACTGAAGTTCTTCACGACTATCGTTACATATGGTATCGCAACAAAACGAATAGATAATTTCTATCATTCAGATATTCTGATCTCTTGGAAGTAATTACAACCATCAAAGTATTCCTAATTTGTAATAATTTTGAGAAGTCAGACAACATATTCTGTTTATTGAAAGCATACAATTTCACCATTATACAACAAACAATTACTAACAATTTTAGAGCAGCGAACATTTATACAAATAGATAGTTAGGGTCCCTCGTTATAATAATAAGGTGGTAACACTAGACACGGACGTAGTTAAGGCTGTAGATCACCCCCGCCATCTTGGTACGCACTTTCCATTGATTAACATGGGAATTGTTTTACTCGTCTTACACTTTCCAGGAGTGTAGTTTTAACTTCTGTTTTCGCCCAGTTTATCGTCATGTTCTCTTTTACTCATGCTACTTTATAGAAATGCAATATTTTACACAGGAACAGTATAATTGCCCATTAACATATTGTGATTTATATAGCAAACCATTAATAATACATTATACTTATATATTTGGAGAAACTTCACAAACCAAAACTATACAAGAGTCAAAATATCCACCAAGACAAATTTTGTGAAAACAGAACTTAAATATTCTACATCCGAGAGGCATAAAATGAGTAAAACAACTGCCGTGTAAATTAATGGAAGGTGCGTACCAAGATGGCGGGGGTGATCTACAGCGTTAACCGCAGTTAACAAGTAAAGACTATAAAATCGTTCGATTGTCGGAAAAAATCGTGGCTATCTGCCGGTAACTGCACATCGTAATTTTAAACTGAACTTAATAAAACATATTTCTAGACAACAAAATGCTAATTATAATCCAATATGATGTTTTAGGTAAACGAATGAATTTAAGCCAAACTAAATCTCCAATTTATAGTCGAAATAAAGGTCAAATCGAAAGTTCAGCAACGCTCTTTCACGCTAACAGTAACCTTCTCTACACCTTTAAACAATGCGTTAAACTAGCAACAAACAAGAAAATATAAGCTATTAAGTAAGAAATACAGTATTTAATAAAGAATTAAATTGGCTATGCACTGTTATGTAATGTAAATTGACTTTTCTGTTGACTTAGCTACTATTTCTATACAGTGCAACTCTAATATAAAAAACTTCGTACTCATTAAATATGCCTATTGCCTAAAATTCAGACGCTCGAGACGTCAGAAAGCTATTACATTCTCCGTTGTTCAAAATTTCAATAAAATGAAACATGAGAAAATAATTAGACAGCGTTATGCATTATTAGACCAAGCACCATTTCTTGATTTTTTTTCTATATGGCGTATTTTGTTGGGAAACAAGGGCGTCGTCAGGAATTTTCCCAAGGAAGGGGGTAAAACTAAGAGAACACGTGTGTGTGTGTGTCACACAGATATGCGAGAAATTTACAGATGAATCATGAAGAGGAGTAAGTTATTTATTTATTACATACTATTACAAAACGTTCATTAGACTACAGTTTACTATTTTCTTAAGATAACATTTATTTATGGGGGTACTATTTTATTAAACATCATTTTCTGGAAAGTTAGGGTATTCTCTTTCTGGTTGCACCAGTGCCGGATTTACGTATAAGCTAAACAAGATATAGCTTAGGGCCTCACTCCCTTGGGGGGGGCCCAAAAAATTAAAGAAAAAAAACTGGCGGTAATGTAATTTCAAAATAATAATAAAAAAGCAAATACTATAAAACGCACACACAACAACGGTTTTTTGTATTGTGTACTAGTTTGTTATGGATGGGGCCAGGATAACCCAGCCCCACTTGTAATAGGGGCCCTGTTACCCAGCCCTGCTTATAATGGGACCCCCCTTTTTACAAGCAGGGCTGGGTAACAGAGGCCCCTGTTTCAGAGCCCCGTTTGTAATAGGGTCTCTGTTACCCAACCCCGCTTATAATGAGACCCTCGTTTTCCAGCCCTGCTTGTAATGTGGCCCCTGTTTCAGAACCACACTTCGCTTGTAATGGGACCCGTTTCCCATCCATTACATTCAGTTACTTTAAAAGAGTTCACAGTATGTGTTACACGGTACCTTGGACTTGTATGCCGATAGCACTCTAGTGGTACCCTTTCGTGTATTATTTGGAATTCGAGAAGAAATCGAGGCTGGCAACAATGGGCGCATAAAGAAGAAGACACGAAACTACAAAGTATAGTATGAAAGATCAGTACTCATAGAACAAGGACAAAGTATATTAAATGAAGGAATTACAGCCCTAACCGGCGATACTTTTACTTCTTATATCACGAAATTATAGATATTTTGCTGAAAGTAAGTATTAGAAGCAGCAGTGTTCAGTAGTATTTTCATAACATTCAGAATTGCTAGCCTTGCCACTGGTTTTCATAGTGATCTGTAGAGCCTATAATGGATCGTGTACCGAAATCTTTTCATGTCGCAGTAAAAATTATTATCTAGTGATGTATCATTGTGGCTTAACGCTAATTAAGTGGTTCACAAAGTCGTGACATTCAAAGTGCAATTTTTTAGACGTCTTCCTGGTCGGCGTGGTTTGGCTATCTTGGAATTGACGCCATTTTGACTCATTTTCAATGGTCCGATTTTGGTAGACCTTTTTTTCCTGTTATTCACTACATTCAGTTAATTCATAAACCGTTGAGAAACCTTTCGTTGCAATGTGGCAAGATTCTTTCATCGCCACAGCGAGAAGCTTTCGTTACAACCACAGTGATATTGTAGCCAACATATACTTTTTTAATTCTACTACCAGCTGTATGAATGAGAGCATTGACCTATATTTTTCTCTCTCTCTCATCACATACACTCGCCCAGCGACATTCTACTTTACAGTTCGTCTGCCAGGCATCACCGCCTTCCAAACACAAATCATTTGACTAACTAAACGGGTTTGTCCCGATTTTCCTCAGAAGAAGATGGCTAGTTTTCTCATCAACAAGATAACAACTGTCGTTATTTTTTACACATAACAACGTGTGAAGTGATTAAGTTTGTGCGGCGATACCCAGTGCAGTGTTTCCCCCCCAGTTTACTTAAAAATACGAAGAAACCCTCCCTCACTTCCCAGCTCTCTAAGGATGAGTAATCAGTACAGATGATGCAAGAAAGGGTTGGTGCTTGGAGAAGGGGCCTCAACAGCGACGGAAAACTGTCAGACCAACGTCCAGTTTTCCACTGACGGCCCCCATTGGTCGTACTCAAAGTGTACATCGAAGAGTGGGAAAAGTCAATGTTTTGGCGGATTCGACAAGCACGAAGAGACTACTCGCTACCTGACCACCAAAGAATGATGAGCTACATGTGACATCTGAGTGCTAATCATCGATTTTGAACTGTTTTTTGGCCAGTTTTTCAATACGTTCGGTCAAATAATATTATAAACTCGTCGCAGTGAATTACTACAAGCAATTTGGCAAGTCGATTTGCTCAGAATCTGATTACTTCCTGCAAATGTGATGTTTTTGGTGTATCCATGTCCAGAAGATGGTTTGGTGCAACAGAAAAAAGTGTGTATGAAGCGACGGCAAAAGCTGAGTCCTCTTATCCCATATCATGATTCGTTCGGTCCGGTCGATTTCCGCATATTAATTAATAAGTGTGTCCAACAAAAGTGCATTTTTCTATTCTTCAAGTAAAAATTAATGCAAAATAAAATTAAAGCGACAAAATTGGTATTGACATCTCGAGCTCGTTCAGTACTTGTGTATGTGTGAATCGCTAAAATGATGCATATAAATTACGTACATAATCTATAAATGTTTCTATATGTCCCCCAACTAGTTGATAAGGTGCATGCATTAAATAGTTAACTAGGTCATAGTATACATGCATCTATTGGTCGTGTGTGAGCTTCAGGTAAGAATTGTGTTATATTTTGTTGTGCTATTCGTATTTTATGGTTGAGTTACTGCGCACACACGCAACGACCACCGGCTGCCATTTTGTGGAGACAATTGTGACGTCATTGAGGAGCGCTGAATACAAGGGTAATTGTCTGCGTCGTGAGGTAGTGGAGGCGTAAGTGTCGAACCAAGGAGCCTTTACATTCGTGGCAGTGTATTCATCTCGTGCCTGTACCACCACCACCTCCACGAGTACATTATCATCAACAACATTACTACTACTACAACTGCCACCACATACCCATATCCATATAACTGGAACGCCAGTCCCAGCCCCAGTCCAAATTTACTTTTTATAGCATTTTTTGGAGCATGACCGTATTTTGACTCGACTAATCTATATTTTTACACTATTATAACATTTTCGGAGCAAATCCAGTTTAGAAAAAACGTCAAACTGGCCGACCTAATCTAAACTAGTGTAATATTCTATAACTTAACCAGAGATTTTGGCAGGGTTTTCAGTTTCGGGGGGTGTAAAGCCTAAGTTAGGGATTGTAAGTAAAGCTTTGCATGGTTTCTTTCGATTTTTTTACTGTAAAACAATTATGTTCGGGGGGTGCTCGACAATTTGGAGGGGTCTGGTAGAAGCCCTGGTGCTATTTAACTCAAGGTACCTTAAGAACGACAAATAAGAAATGAAACTACACATATAAGATACCGTCAAATATAACCCAAATGGTGACCGAAAGAGCCACGTATGCCCTAATCCGGAATACAGCCTTATTTCACAGAACTTCCTCTCATACAATCAGGAAATATTTAAACTTTCATCGCAGTAAAGAGCAAAAGAAAACAAACTGTGTTATTAATGTTTTAGATTTGAAATGCTTTTAGAAAGTAAGAAGTATTGTTCTGGAAACGAAAATAAATTCAGAAAAAAAAAAATAGATTTGCATGAAATGGTTATTTTGTTTGGAGAAAGTGAAAAGTTTGTTTTGTTTGCTCTCTTCAGGGATAAAAGCGACTTCTACCTGCTCCCGTGGTCGTCCGTTTAATTCGTTGCCTGCGGTCATCTTTCCTCTGCACTACTTTGCTAGTAAGGGCAGGGAAACACACACATACAGGGAGAGAGAGAAAGAGAAAGAAAGAAAGAGAGCTTTGCAAAGATTATATAAACCTGAAACCAAAGCTTTGACCGCGAGAGTATTGCTACAACAGACCAAAAGGAAAGACTTATTAATTGATTTCTCGTGGGAATTAGGGGAAGGGACAATTACTCCAAGTTGGCTTAACCCCACTTTTTTTTTCTCTGCTAGACACGCTCCTGTTGTCTCTATCTGAGAACTAAATATTGATGATATTGCACGTTAAATTATTCCTATAGCTAGTGCGTGTGTGAAGTGCCCGTTTGTTGCCACTTTCGAACTAGCACCAGTAAGCAAGCGCGCTCGTAGAGTTAAATTCAGAAAATGGCGGCGGTCAAGCTTAAAAATGCTTCTTCCGAAGCTTTTGTTCCTTTCACTGTTTTTTTTTTGTTCCTTTTTCTCTCCCCTTGATGGCGCTGGTGTTCCTTGCTTAGATTTAACGAACAGCCATCTAGTTTTCACTCTGAAGTTTTCAGATTTTCTATTGGGCCTCAAAGGACCTTGAATGGCTGAATTATTAAGCACACAAGAGGGTGGAAAATAAGAGAAAGGTTTAAAAAAATCGGTAAGTAAAGAAGTAGGAAGAAAAAGGTGGAAACATAAAAGAGAATGCAAAAGTAAAAATAAGAACTGAGATAAAACGAAGAGAAATGGCGACAAGAGTGGTGAAAACAAGATAAAATTGTATATATGGTTTGTATATATGTGTATTGGATAGATAGGTAGCGAGATTGACAGACATAGACAGAAAGATAGATAGATAAAATAATTAAATAAATAAATAGACAGACATACACGCAGACAAATAGATAGATAGACTGACAGACATACCTCTTATTAAGGCTTGCCTTACTCCTTTGACAGAAAACTACTTATGGTGTTCGAAAGGTACTAAGAATAATTTTTATTGTCGTAACTGGACTCGGATCCTAGTTGCTGGTCGTGTATTCTTTTATTATAGTACCACAGGCATGACTAATTTGTGTGTGTATGGAACGGTCCTCACGGCTTAACTAAATCAATTACTGATTTTCTGTAATCTTACTGTTGTTCCTTTCTATTTGGGAAAATAGTTTGTAGGTCATTAATAAACATGATGCTTCAGTATCTACCACAGCACTAATTTGTTGATCTAGTATATCTATAGTAACTATGGGTTGCCATAATAATTGTTATGTATCAATGCGCCATTACTTCTCCTGTACACTGGATTTACGTACCCATTTGTCGCTTTATTATTTATAGATGATATTGGATATTTTACTTATGATTTGGTCATATTTTTCTTGAGGACATTTAAATAATTAAATGTTACTAACATTTTCTATTTCCTTCTTCCCTGTGTATAGATTCAATGTACCAACAACAATATTTTTAGTTTTATCACTACAGGAATGCTTTCGTTTTTATTTATTAAAATATCTTAACTTTTTTGCAGTTATAAAATCAGAGGTATTACTTTTCTCGGTCCAAAAGAACGTTTTTCTTCTAGTCCCTCTACAGTCGCATGTCGACGAAACGAAACTAGAAAAGACTTTATATTCAGTTCAGGAGTATTCAATTTGGTAGAGATCCAACGAATTTCCCCCTCCAGGAATGTCCCAAAATTCCCCTCCAGGAATGGGACAAACTATTTGGATTTCAGTTTTAATAAACAGTTTTATTTACACTCCAAATATTTTAACAGCAGATAAGATCAATAACAACAAGCCTTGTAATAATCCTAGCAACTATCTTCAATAAGATGGGATAATTATAAAAAAATATTTCCAATTACGGATTACAGTTACTAATTTTAATAGAGAAAGGAAGAGAGAATTACAATTCTTGCAAACAGCTGCTTAAACTGACAGTATGAATTTTCCCAGAAATTCTACCGACCAACCGGATCTGTAAAGACCATCCCCAACTGCATCAGAACATCTTTCCAAGAATTTGATGTCTACAAGGACCTAATATTCCGCAAACAAAACATAAATGCCCCAGAATAAAAATCCAGATGAAGAGCAAAATAAATCAACCGCAAAATTGTTTCCCCTATGATCACACAATACCCTTTTCTAGCAAATTATTTCCAAATTCACAATTTGGTCTTCAGGAAAAGAAGCCAATAATTCCGGTGAAATTTTCTTGTCAACGGACAAAGATTCAATATAGTAATTCCACCCAGAAAAACAACAGAAACCTCCCAATGTAGAAAATTATCTGAATAATCTATTAACTTGCCAAACTGCACACACTTCACTGTCCTATTCACAATTTCACAAACAAACCCCTGCACAGAGCATATACTTGGAGTAAAATCCCTATAAAAAACAAATTCAAAATACAAGTATGAGTACTCAAAGAAATTACGAGATCCTATCCTTTCCTCAATTCACAAAATTCCTGGCTGCAGCCCAGTCCAGCGCACACTAGCGAAAATTTCTTGAAGAATTAAATACAAACAGATGTTGTTGAATATTGTTTTCAAAAACTCTCAATTAATATTTGTCTCCCCCCCTCCCCCCGCGGAACCGTTTTCTGACGATTTCTAATAACCGAAATCACGTAACTAAAAATTCCTAGGTAAGTAACACCACATGGTAAGAAAATACAAGGGCACACAAACCCTGCAAAGGCGAAAAATTACATGGGGCTCCCCGAAAGACACAAAATTCTTTTCCGGCACAAAAGTCCTTGAGAAAGACTAGAAATCAGGAAGATAACGATAAAAAGTGTTTTAATTAAATACTTATCTAAGAATCACATCAGAACCAAACAAAACTGATTTCCAGGCGTAATCACTTGCACTTCTCTACAATAAATATAAAAGAAATACTCACCAATCAGCGGCCAAGCGAATAAATCCAACTATAGATCCCAAATAACAGAAAACATTCCTCCAAATTGGCCAAGTATCCCAAGGAAAATTGATGTCAAAAATAACCCAAATAATTATATAGTTTGCAACCCATTCTATTCTTTTTATTACTAATTAACGATCAACAGCACCTCCATCCTTCCAAGCAAGGAGACCAAACCTGTAAACCATTGTACGAGCGTATTTATGAACTTTAGGATTGATTCAAACCATCTGGTACCAACTCTGGCTTATAGAAGGGCGTGTTGTATTCTTTGCTTGGGTCATAGTAAGTAATAATAATAAATCTGAACGGTCAATGCAGTCAAACGAAGTAAAAGTATGTCGTAAGTGACCGAGAGCAATCAATAGTGCAATACGTAAATTTAAGCCCAGTGTAGGCAATATCCATCCAAGCAATATACGGAAAGATCTACTAGTGGATTGAATATGGCTGTGATTTATTATTATTATTATTATTATTATACTCCAGTAACAGCAAGCAATAATGATTTATTATAGTAGCAATTCATTACCCAAAAGACACAACGCTGTAATGTAAGTTCTTTTGCATCATATGTAAAGTAACATTCAAAATACACCATCTGTACAAAACATACGTCGTATGGAAAAATACATTAACATACTTAGCTGCTCAGTTCCATCCTCAAGTAGTCGTATTGAAATCCCAATTGTACCAGCAAACTTCCATCAACAGGTATATAAGTATTTAAGTACATAATATCATTCATTATTAACTGACTTTAGACAAAGTCAATAACTAAAACGAAGCAAAAACAAAATAACTACGATCAGTTGATGGGTAATGCAATATTGCAAGCTCCAAAAACAAGCAATACCAAACAATACTTAAATCATGCCTAGAAAAACCACTAAATCACATCTCAGCATTCGCCCTCCCTTCAGCGAAAAAAAAAGAAAGGAGCTGAGGGCGCTGGAACAACCTGTAAGAAAAAGGTAACATCTTCGACAAGTAAGGGGATAATGGTACAAACATTTGCACCAACCCAATACATAAGCAATGATTATAATCAAAGGATACAAGTAGATGTGCATGTGTTCTTGAGTCGAAGTAACCATGCAAAGTATTATTAGTTCGTAGTATACTTTCAGCCTTGCTTGTAAAGAAATGTTATTAGTATACATAAAAGATCATAAGCACATCACATAAAAATGGTGCAAACATAACTGATAATTAATTCATAGTTCATTTGCTGTAGTTTAGAAAATTTCATGCACAGAAATTCATTAAGGTATGCACAAGAATAAAATACACATGAGACACAAACATAGTTTAGCTTTAAGTTCAGTATTCCTCACTCTTGTCATTCTGTAATAGAATATGATTATTTCCAAATAGAATAAAGTTGAATAAAGTTTTCAGTATCATTCCATTAACGAAAGCAAAGTAAGAGGCTGAAAAATATCTCATGCAGTAAAATAAATTAATGGAACATTTATCCTTGCACAAAATTAGCACTGATGTAATCCAATGTAAAGTAAACCAATCTTCCTATAAGCATGCATAGAAAATAGCATAAAAGAAAAAAAAATACATGTCAACCAGTTGTTATGTGACCAGATCAAAGTAGTCTTAGTAAACTGATAGCATCTTCAAGTTTGCCTTGTGAGATGAACAACTGCAAATTGCTTTTTTGTTTTTCAAAATCCGATTTCATCATCTTATACGCAAAACCTTTGTTACTAACCCATGTACGTAAGGCTGAATCGGATATTAAAGTTTCTTTGCTATGTTCTGACGGTTCTTTTAATTCATTTTCTTTGCGCTTTGATTTCTTTGAAGATGTATCATTAACTATGCAAGAAGATTCTGATGTAACCGACCCTTTCACTGTTGAATGGTCAGATAAACCACCTGTACTGGAATTATTAGGTACTGTCAGGTTATGAATTTCATAATTTTTCGAGCCTTCGGAATCGGAGCGTGATTGTGATTTCAAAAGAACTGAATGTGATTCCGGAACAGTGACAACTGTATTCTTCACTTGATTGTTGTCAGGAACAGTATTACGCATTAAAAGAACATCTTTTCGAACATTCTTTAATTGTGTGGATAGCAAAGCAAGTGACTCTTTACTGTAGTTTCTAAATCGTTCTGTTTAGTAGCCAATACCTGAACTTTATTATGTTGCAAACATACCTAATACGCATTTAGTTACTACACGTTACATGTTCTGTACACTATTCGAATCAGCACCTTGAGTCACAGTAACTGGTGCAGGCACCTCATTTGAACAATTAGCATCGGTTGCTTTATCACTAGTATTTTTTTGTGAAAAATGAGTTCCATGTAGGGAAAACAACATTTTAACCCTTCTTTACCTATGACCATATTATTGATGTTATAATTGATAACCATAAAAGTCAAATTATATCTGTTGTCAGAAATGATAATCTCTAATTCTGCAGTGCCTAGTATGTCTAAAGAGGATCCATTTAACATTGGAAATTGACGCTGGTATGGCTTTAACAAATGCAACCCATTCACCTTTGCTAAATCAGACAATGATATTAAATTGTAATTTATCCTAGTATTGATTATGGTACGTAACTTTTCATCATGCAGTTGTATGCTAACAAAAGTATCATCATTATCCGTAAGTAAAGAAGTATCCGGTAAACGTAAACAGTCATTAACAAAAATTGATGTAAGTTGTGACATATGTTCTTTAGAAACATTGTGAGGTTTAGAAATTCCTTGCTGAGCATGGCGTTTCTTAAGTAAACATACAGTAGACCAGTGACCACGCCGTGAACAGTAAACACAGTTGGAATTAATCACTGGACAATTATGATCACTACTAAACTGCTTATCACAGCGGTAACATTGCTTTTGAGCATTAGGTTTGGTTTTGTTACTCTCATGGAAACTAGTATCCTTTTTTCTGGTAGAACTAGATATGTGCAAAAAATCTGGTGGACTGATTTGTGTGGAGTTTAAACACCTTGAGTCTCGCTCAACCTGTTCCTCTATTGACACAGTGTCAATAGCCTTTTGCAATGTTAACTTTGAATTGGCGAGTAACCTTTTTCGAGTATTTTCGTCATACATACCTATTACAATTTGGTCTCTTATAGTATCATCATTAGCCTCGCCAAAATTGCACTTATTTCTTCATTATCATGATAAAGTCTTTTGCTGATTGGAACTCAGCTTGTTTAATTGATTGAAACTTATACCTGTCGACTATGATGCTCGACCGTAATAGGTAATGCTCTTTCAACTTCTCAGCTATCACTTGAAATGACTGATTCTTGACCTGATCCGGAGCAAACAAATCACGCAAGAGTCTGTACTGATCATGGCCAATTAATGAAATGAAAGCTAGTACTTGCTTTTCTGCAGTGATGGCCCACATCTCGAAGTACGACTCGTGTTGATCAAGAAAGACTGTGATATCCATTGATTCCGCCTCAAACTTTTCGAACATCATAGGGACATTCACACCTGACGCAACCCCTAACTGCGCTATTCTGCTATGTTCTTTGCTTGGGTCATAGTAAGTAATAATATGAACGATCAATGCAGTCGAACGAAGTAAAAGAATATCGTAAGTAACCGAGAGTAACCAGTAGTGCAGTACGTAAATTTAAGCCCAGTATGGACAATATTCATGTAAGCAATATACGGAAAGATATACTCCAGTAACAGCAAGTAATAATGTTATTATAGTAGCAATGCATTACCCAAAAGACACAACGCTGTAATGTAAGTTATATTGTATCAGGTGTAAAGTAACATTCAAAATACACCATCTGTACAAAACATATGTCGTATGGAAAAATACATTAGCATACTTAGCTGCTCAGTTCCATCCTCAAGTAGTCGTATTAAAATCCCAATTGTACCAGCAAATTTCCATCAACAGGTATATAAGTATTTAAGCACATAATATCATTCATTATTAATTGACTTTAAACAAAGTCAACAACTAAAACGAAGCAAAAACAAAAGCACTACGATCAGGTGATGGGTAATCCAATGTTGCCAGCTCCAAAAACAAGCAATAACAGTACTTAAATCGTGCCTAGAAAAAAACACTAAATCACATCTCAGCAGGGCGTATCACCAGTAAATATCTAGACTGCCAGAAAAAAAAATATTTACCCGGCAAACTGACCTGAAAAAGAGTGTAAATCTTACGAAGAAATTATTCTGAATTTTTATAAGACAACTAGGTTCCAATCCATCTAGAATAATGAAAGTAATCCGAGTAGAATTATTAACAGCTAGAAACTCTAAATAAAAAAAAAATATTAACCCGGTGAATTTACTTCGAAAGATATTTATTTGAACAAGAAAATTGCTCTGAATTTTTCTACCACAAACTAGTAGCAAATTATCGATTAGGTTAATTATATTTAGTCCTTTGTTAAATACTCACAGTAATCACCCTAAAAGTAAATAATTTCAAACGACTCACTCTTACAGAAGTATCAAACAAGTCCCGTTTCACAAAAGCACGTATCAAAGTCTCAATCAAAGATTTTAGTTATCATTCAAGACGTAAATCCACTATAAGACCAAAATTGAATTAGGCTAAATAAACACTGGTTAATTAGCTGGCACTAAAGTTGTAGAAAGAGACATCATGTTAGCAGAACAGAATTAAAAATATGATTTATAGCCGAAACAACATCTGTCAATCCAAATATGGCTGCCCGAGGAACAACGAAGTCTCGTATCATGGCAAAGAAAATTTCCGCGATCGATAGTCAATCCGTCAAAACATGTAACCACCACGAATCCTAAACCAAAACTATGCCTTCTTCCAATTCTCTCCCACCAACGACGATTCAAGAAGACAGCAATGTAGCCAGAACAACCACAAGAAATCATCAAAAAATCCCTCTTTCTTTCTCTCACAAACAAATTAAAAAAAACACATACATAATTATTCGTAGTTCCTGAAACATACAAAAAAACAAAAACTCTACGGATTCTTTGTAGAAACGTTACAATTCGTATGTCAATCATCCTGCAATGATATACCACCCAACACACACCAGTGATTGATAAGTCATCTAAGAAGAAGGAAATTGTCACTACATGTTAATATTGCCTTGTAATTCTTCTACCAGTGTTCGCAAGTTTCAGGTTCGTTGATCTGCAATTTGTTATTTCGTCGTTTCAAATGTCAGAGGATGTAACTCCTACTCTTTAAATGTTACAGATGAAGAGGTCGTTATAATATGAAAAAAATATATCACAAAAATGAGTACGTTTTGATGAATTTTCTAAAGCACCTTCTTTTTCTGTGGTTTACCTTTGTAA
The DNA here is from genome assembly GCA_022664845.1 of Lepisma saccharinum. NCBI lineage: Eukaryota > Metazoa > Arthropoda > Insecta > Zygentoma > Lepismatidae > Lepisma > Lepisma saccharinum. The sequence continues at coordinate 31,607 of JAGDQP010018873.1, forward strand.
AAATATTCTTATTTAATGAAATAATGGTTAATGTTAACATGTATTGGCATTTGACAACGACTCTACTTATGGGCAAACTCTTTGTGATATGAAAAGTCCAGAAGCCAAGGGATATAAGTGACATTTACGAATAAAACAGTACGAGGTAATCTTTAATATATAACCGGAAATATATAATAGATATAAGGTTGTCATATTTTGTACAAAGGAATATGTATTTCGGATTATAAATAAAGAAATACCTCGAACTTTTTTGTTCGTCAGTGTCACTCGTATTCATTGGCTTCTCAAGTCCACATATATAATAAGACTGTACATATTCTTCGTCAGAATAGGTTGTGGATAACAGCTTTTATAATGCAAAGTATCACGGTAGAAGGAAATTCTATTGGGATATGATTTTGTTTATATAAACCGTAGGGCAAAATTCAGTTAAATAGTTCCTTCTAATCCGTGCTTAAATATAATGCAGAATGTCATTGCTTTTTGGTTGTAGTGTCCTCATATCATTAATAAATAATAATAAATATGCATTAAAATAAGGATACTACAACAGAAAATTGGCCGATATTCAATTTCATGTACAAGGCTACATTCTGACTTGCACTTAAGTAATGCATAAAAAAAGTCACTACATTATGACTTGCATATCGCAACCTAAGAAATGCATCAAAATATTCATCTCCTTGTATACGTTTTGATAGTAAATAAGAATTTTAGGAAATAGTCAAGGAGGCACTTTTACACTTGTGACATTATCATTTTGTGATATTTCTAAGATAAAATACCAGCAAAATCAACTTTTACAGTTGTATGGAGCGTATAAGGGCACCTTTCCTAATTCTTCAAAACATTTCCTAAACTATTGTTTAATAGTGAAATCAAAGCCTTTAAACACAGCACGGTTAACTCCAAAAAAAGGTTGTTTTGAAAACAGTATTGTTTAAGTATATATCAAGACATATATTTCTGGCATATGCAGTTTTTCAATACCACATGACGACTGCCAGTGTCTCGTGTTCAATGTTCGAGCATAGCAGTTCATTATCAGGCGTAGTGTTAAGGCCGCTTTAGACGATACAATTCCTCGTACGATGAATCTTAGCGAAAACAGTGTGCCAGTGTAAAAAGTAAAAAGGTTGTGGATTTATACCATAGCATCTTGCCCTATTATAGCAACCTTGCTTTCACACTCTGGCACGACTGCTAATCGTAAGATTTATCGTAGCATAAATGTTGTCGTCTAAAGCTGCCTTTACAGAAAGAGAATAATTGATTTATGCTCCACCACTTGTTGTATCTGGTAGATAATTAAAATGGAAATATTTGGAAACTCTTGCTGTGTGCTAAGTTTAGTCTTGGCAGTACAAGGACATATGCAGTTGCCATGGATACAGTTAAATAGTAATGTAAATATCAATCATAATTTATTTGTATGCGCGGTATAGTATTATGTTTTATGCTCGTCAGGTTTATTATATATCGATAAATGTTAGTGCAATTGTTTCTTATAGTCAATAATTTTCCCTTTCTTTACAGGATTCAATGGAGGAAGTTCACCAAAAACATGATGAAACAATTTTTATACATCTGAAAAATACCCTTGAATATTTCTCAAGCAACACTTCTAAGATATTTTAAAAAATGCCTAGCATAGTGGTCTACCATAAAGAGTATTCCTACTATATATCGTCATTTTAGGGAGGAAACATATGAAGCATTGAGATGAGATTTCTGCACACGTCATCATAAAACCTGTTATCTCTTCTTTTATTTAATATACGTTTCATTTTGCAAATCTGAATACTCTGGTAACTGATGGTGTTCAACTGAAACTAGTTCGAAATGTCGGGATTGCCCCACTTTATTGAGGCAATTCCGACAGCAAATTAAAACACCACGGTAGCTTTGTTCCTAGAGTCTTTCAGGAGTGGTTATGAACAACATTTGCTATGATAAATAAAAGGATATCCTTGTAATTTACACGAATAGTGTAACATAGATCTTTGCGAAGAAAGTATAGAAATATTGTGGACGGACACACTTCGAACACGCCACTGGTATCTCAGCTAGACAGGGAACTATTTGCCATGTCGCCGGAGTTTATTGCCTCATCCAGGAAGCAACTTTATTGAATTCGTGGGCAAACATAAATACCGAGGCAACGAGGCTCAAGTCGAAAGAAGACAGTCGTGGTGAACTGAGAGTAACTACGGAGTAGTCTGTTGGACGAAGATCACTCTGTAGGCAGATCCTGCTGTCCGTTGGTCTGTCTTTCCTGGTGAAACCCTTTTGGGCCCTGACCCTTATAGAGCCATTAATTCTGTTGGGTAGAATGTCTGGGCGTTACTTTTAGAGCTAGTGAGCTATGGAGCTAAATGAGCTCCATAGAAGATCCACCTGAGCCTGGAAACCCACAGTCGAGGTCTCTGATTGAACCCTGTCTAGCCTTTGGCTACCGGTAAGTGGAAATCTTATTTGGAATGCTTTGTTTGCAAACTCATTGTCATTGGTGGGTCTGTCCACTCTGTCCTTCTATGATTAATGATTCTGAAGAGGGTCAATAAACCTATATTTTCTAGGATCCGAGTTTGTTATTCTATTCATTCCTAGTGATGAACTTCGCTCATTTAAATGTTTACCTTTCAGCCACGTCGTCCCAGAATATCCAACCAAGTGTTCGCTGCTTCAACGTAAGGTTTTCCTCAGGTTCACGAGAACACTGGAAAGATATTCGACCTCCTCGATCCCGGTTGGTTGGAGGTTACAACATACTATTGATGAAGTTGTCGGGATTACCCCACAACGTAATGTCGGGATTGCCCCAAAACGCCTAGTATTAGAAATACGTATATTTATTCCTATAGTCAGTACCATTGACTAAAGGAAATGAAACTACCTGTGCACACACAAAACTTTACTCTTTGATAGATAGTGTGCAATGACTTTGAACTCCATGATCAACAGTTGTTCTAAAAAAATTAAGAACAGAATCTTCTGTTTTAGAACAGGATAATTTTAGTCACGTTTTCTGGACAGCCTACTTGACAAATATGATTATGGTCCTTCATAAATACAACACAGAAACTCAAATCAGTGCAGAGTTTCAGTACACTGCGAAGTCTCATCCTCGACTATGGTTTATAGCACGAGCGGACTATTGTGCAATCTACAGTGTTGCAAGATTAGAAGTGTCGGAATTCCCCAACTGTCAGGAATCCCCCAAATGACCTTACTAAAAAGCATACACATAACATCTTTTCACTGCGGACATAGACATGCTCTAGGCATATGTTGCGAACATTAAGCTAGTGTCTAGGAGTCTATTGTGAGACAGCAAGAAGTGCGGACTATTTTGATACAGCAGATAAAATAGCGTTTGAATAATTAGTAAGGAAATGGAAAAAAGTAGTTTTAGATGCAATAATTAAGCAACACTAACAAACAATATGTTTTGTTACACTAAAGAAAATTAGTCCCTCTTTCCCATAGAATAACTGTTTCTCGAAAATATTAGTTTTTTTTTAATATTTTATCTTAGCTACCAAAGGTTATAATGTTACACTCTTATACCTGGACCAAGGAATACGCCTTTTGTCTTGTAGGTTAGGTATTTTATTTACTACATTACTGCATATTTGCCGTAGAAAATAGTCGACCTTGTGGAAAACTATATAACCTCAAAATGAACAATGCATTTTAAGACCCATTTTGGGCCTAAAGTGATAAAGTGAGCAGAAATGATATGACCATAAATTTGGCAGAACTGTTTTTTTTTTAATTCTAAGAATATTGAGTGCATTTAGATGTGCCAGAAGTACAAAATATTATTCCAAGTCGTTGTAAGTCTTTATGCATCATTAATGGTACTAAAACAATGTTAAACCACAATAAGATCTGTAATAATTAGGTTCATATATTAGGAAAAATCTCTTATAATGCATCTAGAATAATTTGTCTAATTAATTCTGGTCTTCCTCCGTTTAGTTTGTTTGGTATTTCAGTAGCTATTTGGAAGTAACAACACCTGTTTTATAACGTTTTTCGTCATATCTCCGGTTCACACAAAGATAGCTACATACTTTTCTTCATTGTTGTTACAACAATATGTAACACAAACTTCTAACCCGCTATTATGCGTTTTCCTCAATGTATCATTAAATAATCGCTACATTCCGTAAACAACACAGGCTCCTTTAGCA
>JAGDQP010018874.1:0-11002 GCA_022664845.1 Lepisma saccharinum
CTGATATTGTTAATATTCACGTAGGAGAGACGGTTTGACAGAAAATGGAATGTGAACCTTATGTATGAATCGGGAAGTTTGAGCTTGAGGAGTTTACAGAGGAGTCCATGGTGCCATACCTTATCGAATGCCTTTTTCAAATAAAATAAAATTAAACATGATGGTTTGAGTGAATTCTAGTTTTGGATTATTAGATTTGTGAGCCTTAGTAGTTGATCATTGATACTGAAATTCGGTCGGAAGCCAGCTTGTTGGAACGGTAGTAAATTATGTTCAGTAATATGTTGGTGTAACCTGTAAACCAGTATCCTTTCCAGTATTTTGCTAAATGTTGTTGTGCGTTGTATTGGCCGATATGAAGAAACAGAGATTGTCGGTTTATTTGGTTTCGGAACATAAGTGTTTTTTATATTTTCCAGTCCATCGGTATGAAGTCTGTTCGTAGTATAAACGTGTAAATTGTTGCTAGTAGTTTGATGAACGAGGCAGGAGCTTCTTTGATGTGTATTTAACTTATATTGTCAATACCTGGTGCTGAGTTTCGTTTGTTCTTTATGGATCTATTGATGTCTTCTGTGGTAATTTCTACTGTAAGAGGGTTAGTATCTGGCATGGTATGACTGATATTTGGTTGGAGTATACCCGAGGCTGGGTTTAGTCGGTTCACTGGATGTTGGTATGGATTGTGCCGTGGAGGTGGAGTGAAAACTTCTTGCAATTATTCAGCGAAGGCATCGGCTTTTTCTTCGTCGGTGGTGATAGCTGCGTTAATTTGTAGTAAAGGATATGGAGTTGACGTATATTGCCCTGTTACATCTTAAAGCGCTTCCAGTATTTGGGCGGGTGACTGGTCTCACCTAGGGAGTTGCAAGCTTTGATCCAATTTCTGAGTTTGTAAGCTTTCAGCTAGTTTGAAATTGTCCTTTGTATTCTTCTGTGGTGCCGTAGGGCTTCTAGATTTCCTGTTCTGAGGTATTCCTTGTATAACTGTTTAGATCTCTTTAGCATTGGTGGGTATTGAGGTGGAAGTTTCGTTTTGTTTGTACTGGAGTGTGGTTGTTGGTATGTGATCCTTACCTGCGTTTTAAATAGCCGTTGTCATTTTTTCTACAATCGTGTATAATTCGTTCTCAGTTTCGGGTCCATTTAGGTTTTCTATCTTCTATTGTGGTGCGGTATTTTGTCCAGTTGGCCTTATCATATCTAGGAATAGTACGGATGAATTGCTGCTGTCTGTTGTTGGTTTGGTTGTGGCATTGTAGTGTAAGCTTTATAGGGTCGTGATCGCTTCCGATTGTATCTAGGATTTCCAGTTGGCAGCGGTTGGTTAGATTTGTAGATGTTATAACTATATCTGGGCTGGTGTTGCTTACAGGTCTTGTGTGGCGAGGCAGTTTATGAATTTCACCAGTGGTGTTTGCCGTGATGTATGTGTTGACTCCAGTTTTCTGTCTGTCTGTTCTGCTGTGATAGTTTATGTCTGCCATGACGATGTCTGCCATGACGGAAGTTATTTAATATATATATATATATTGAAAGAATTAGTATGGTATTAGTTGTTTAGGTCTGATATATATGGTTGCCACAGTAATGTAAATAGATTTAAAATACAATGTTGCGATCAAATGTTCGGGTAGGTTTGCTAAGTTTGGTTCGTGTCTACGGTAGGCTATTGTTTGGCTGGAGTCCTAAAAGTACGCCGCCGTTAGCCCTTTGTGCTATTGTTTTGCTGTCGTTTCGTAGAATTTGGTTGTTTCTTATTTTACATTGCATTTTTGGTGTTAAGTAGGTTTCATTCAGCAGGAACGTATTGATATTTTCATCTAGTATTAGTTGATCAAATAGTATTTTGGTTTTAGTTGCTGATCTGATATTCATGAATAATAAAGCAATAGTCATTGCGAAGTAGCATACAATGTTATTGCTGTTTTGTTTGGCTCTATATTTCGGCTTTATATTGTGATGAATGAAAGTGAACGTACGGACCAGAGTATGTAGCATTGAAGTTGACTCGTAGTATGGATTTAGCTGCGTATTGTACTTGTAGTATATGAGGTCTTAAAAACGGATGGATGTTTTGTAATGTCATGGTTATGAAGCCAAGCATTTGCTCTATTGTCACTGGTTGGTATATTGAAGTGGGTTGAGCTGATGTGGATGTAGTTTGATCTGTTTGTTCCTGTGTTCTTACTGGTACTACAAGATGTGGTTTTTGTTCTTCAGGTGCTGGTTTTGACTTACCCTTGTAGCTGTAATTTGGGTGTGCTTCACTGCACTGTGAGAATTTCGGTTGTTTTTCTACGTTTGTACGTTGTCGGGTATTATGTGACACACTGCAGAATTCACATTTTGGTTGTTTTGTAAATTTAGCTGTTGTGTGTTCATTGTATGTTTGGCACTTCTCGCAACGTATAGGTTCTGGTTGAGTTGTTTGCGATGTCTTCTTCACGATGTCTTTCTAAATATATTATAGCCCCATTTGTTAGTAAATCGTCGATTGTCTCTTGAGATTTTGTTAGTGCCCTTACCATGTAGGTTGGACCTTCCTTGCAGATAATGCGGATACATTTGATGATACAATACCCTTTGAGTTGTAGTTCATTTTGTATCTTCTCATCTGTGTACGATGGTAGAATGCCACGGATTACTAAGGAAAGAGCTGGTGGTGATCTAGGAGGCGGCATTTGTTTCGCTTCGCGTTTGTCAAGCTGTGTGATTTTAGTGTTGTTGTTTTTTTTTCGAATATTTCAAAGGAGCATATGTCACTAATAGTTTTCATCAGATTCGGATCTGGAGGTTTCATAATGTAGCCGTTCCTTGTTGCTTTGATTTGAGTTATTGATGCCCGAGGTATGTACTTACAAGGGAACCTTACGAACCAAGTTCTTGGGATTTTCGCCTGACTGGTTCCAAACGAGAGGGGACAGGGTAGGAAGTCAGAATGTTAGATTTTTTTTCGGAGCAGGAGTGTGAGAGGCAGGAGAACGGGTTAAGGTGAACTGGTGCTTCGGTCCAGTAAAACTGTCCTGTTTCTTTTGCCAGTTTCTCATAAACGAAAGCAGAAAATGAAGTGTAACTTACCATGATTATAGGTAATGCTGTTCTACACTAGAAGCGACTAGTGTGAAGCACAGTCAGTGTTGCTAGCTGTAGACATTTGCAGTGTTGCCAGAATGTTAAACGCCCGAAAATATCGGTGAAGGCAGGGACTATAACGATGAAGTCAACGTCATTTACTGACAAAGTATAGTTTATTCTAGTGCTGTGTACTACTTCGCCAATACAATTTTGATTTCAGTGGTAATAAGCGAAATCACCAGGAATCCTGAAATTGTCTTAAGGAAATTCGAGTTAATTGCAATTTATATGCAGACTGTCAATGAGTAGATGATTCAGAGAAAAAGTGTTGTTACAATGAGCAATCTCATTAATGAAAAAGCACTGCACTGATCTGATGAACAAACTTCAGAGCCAACAGTGTCACAGCAGTACTGTATCGGCGTCCTGAATGGTTCCGGTTCTTCGTCCAGATATCCTGACTTGTACCATGCATACTTGATCATGTTTCGAAACATTGGGGACGAAAACTGATAATGAGTGAAGGATTGGAGACGAATGAAGTTGTCCCGACGCCAGATGTTGAACTCTTCGGTCGCGATAATAGTATCAGTCACGAACTTAACAAATGCTTTATACGTGCGGAAGAAATAGACATTCAGTGGCTGAATGATTCCTGCGCATCCTGGTGGAGTCAAATGCCATTCAAATTCACTAATGCTTTCTGGAATTGTTGATTTAGTTAACACTTGATCCGTATTGGCTGACAACGAATCAGGAAGTGGAAGCATCGGTGCTTCGTATAAAGTAGACACATTTGGCCAGAATACATTGGTAAGCATTATCTTCTGATCTTCATTTTTCATGTTAGCAGAGCCAGAAGCATAAGACATAATATTTGATGGATCAGCTGGTTTGCTTTGAGGAAATTTCCGGCTCGATTCTGCACAAAGCATGTACATCGGCGAATGTAGATCTCCGTCCATTGAGATTACAGGCATTATCATGTATGAGTGGGTAGTTGCTGACGTAGATCCTACAATTGCATATACTCGTTTAATGTCCATTGGTCGACGTGTTCGTCCTGAATGCATTTCTTTCTCGAAACGACTTTGATCTGTGTTGAGGATCTGTTTGGGAACCAAATGTCGTTCGATGAACAATGATTTCATTTTTCTTACGATTTCATCTGATTTCCGCCGTATATCCTCCTCTTTTGAGGAGCAGGTCTTTGCACATTATATGAGTAATTGATCGCGAGACTATCCTGTTCCTTTTCTTAAACTGGTAAACCCATGAATCTGATGCCTTGAAATTCAGTTTATCATCTGGATCAACCTGGTGTTTGATTTACAATGCCCACTGTCTGATTGTTCTTTCATGAACTATGGCATTGCGTGCAGACATTTCTTTGGAGTGCTAAAACACTCTGGTGTTTATAGTACTCATCTACACGCGCGACGTCATCTTTTCTCGCGATCGTTCGTAGTTCTGCAGCACGCCAATCGATTTGATCTTTGAAAACTTGGATCGAACAGATGCCAGAGATCTTCTCTTTCTTCCAACTGTGCTTGTCCAGTACTGGAATGCCCGTTCTTTGTATTCTTCTGACAGTTCGTTGACTCATTTCTTCTATCTTTCCGGTGACGGAACATACGATGAGCTACTACCTTGAGATGACAGTCTTTCTTCTTCATCCGACACTTCCGGCACATGTTGCGTAGATATGGCTTGCGATGTCATGTCGATATCGTCATCACCATATTCACGATCAGTTGAGCCAACAACCAGGTCTGAAGCGTCCTCATATGTCAAAGATTCATACTGCTCAACGCTCACTCGTTTATCCAATAACTCGGCACATATCTGGTCGAACATTTCCCGATCTGCAATGGATGGTGCGTCATCAGGTGTGCCAAATTTCTGAACCAGCAGGAGAATGATCACTTTCGGATTCATCTTGAAACGACAAATAAAAGAAAACATTAGAATCCCTATAAAAATTAACAACAGGTTTATCAGCACTCCACAAGAATTATAATATTTCATCCCATAAAGATTTCTATTGACGGAAAAGGGAAGGTGAAAGCAAGAAAGTAGCAAAGAAATTCGTTTTAGCATACGTGTCAACTGAAAACGGAAGAGAGAAGAGAGGAGAGAGAGTGCATATAACAATGAACTCAACAGCATTTGATGACAAATTATCATATATTTTCAACTAATATCTTGATTTCATTTGTAATTCGCATCATTGCTGTTTTGTGTTATTTTGCTTTCTTTTTGTCCTTATTACAATAGTATTGGCGAAGTAGCACACAGCACTAGAATAAACTATACTTTGTCAGTAAATGACGTTGACTTCATCGTTATAGTCCCTGCCTTCACTGATATTTTCGGGCGTTTAATATTCTGGCAACACTGCGAATGTCTACAGCTGGCAACACTGACGGTGCTTGACACTAGTTGCTTCTAGTGTAGAACAGCATTACCTATAATCATGGTAAGTTCCACTTCATTTTCTGCTTTCGTTTATGAGAAACTGGGAAAAGAAAACGGGTACAGTTTTACTGGACTGAAACACCAGTTCACCCTTAACCCGTTCTCCTGCCTCTCACACTCCTGCTCTGAAAAAAAATAATCTAACATTCTGACTTCCTACCCTGTCCCCTTTCTTTTGGAACCAGTCTAGCGAAAATCCCCGGAACTTGGTTCGTAAGGTTCATTTGTTAGCTGGAAGAATATATGCTTGTTGTTTTGAAATCTGGTGTCAAAGTATGATAGTAGAAAATTATATTTCTGAGGGTCGTCTGTCTCATTTTGATTTCCGAGTTCCATGTGCAGTTCCTCGCTGTCGTTTTAGGATTCACTAAGATTGTGCTGCCTTTTGCTTTGTACTGGAGACCGTGAGCGTGATCGATGAGCTGTTGGTTCTATTTTCCTCTTTTCTGTTACTGTTGATTTGTGAAGGCCAAGTATGACCTGAGGTACATTGGTGTGACCTATTGGTATGTTGTTTATCATTGTGCCTTCCATTTGCCGTGAGCCAGGTGTCGTCATATTTGAGATCAGTCCAGATTCTCAATTGTTTATAAATTGAACAATATATACAAAGCCGAAACAGATATTTAAATAATATAAATTTTATACATAACCAAACTCAGAGTCCAATGAATACCTAAGGTCAGAATATTTGAGCTTGAATGTTAACTAGCCAAACTAGAAGCCAAAATCGAAATCCAGAAAATTAGCGAGATAAGAATATAGAAGATCAGAATATAACTATCAAATTCCTTAACCAGAATCAGAGTTCTTAATAATAGCTTGAGCCTGAATACTCAATCTAGTAACCTATAAATTAACCAGTCAATAAACCAAGATCGTATACCAGATAAATAGCCTAACTAATCGTAATAGCAGTAAAACCCGTAAATCCAGAAGTCGTGTATCTTTTAATTGCTCAACAGCAATAACATTTTTAGACTCGTGTCTCCCCACTAAGATGATAGCAATTTTTTTTAGCTAGCCCCTTAAGGGGACTAGCATTCTTCAAAGGGGTACGCCCTTTATTTCTGGTAAGAGGAGTAGGATGAAAGGAGTAGTTTTCAGAAGGTAAGGAGGCCTAGGAGATTTAACAAAATTTTATTATCCTTTATTTTAATAATCATGACATTATAAGCTTTGCTTATAATCATTATTTAAGGTTATAAAATCAGTAATGGTAGGGTGAGGAAATGAGCATGATGTGGACTACAAGATCACAGACATTTAAGACAGACAGATGCATGATAATCTTCTCGCCCAGAGGCTATTCTGGGCTAAATATTAAGACAGGTGTGGCCCTCTTAGTACATTGATGAAAATTGTGATGATTGATGTGGTGAATGATAAGTGATGAGCTGTCAATGTCAAGTCCAAACTTCAGTTTCCAGTGCGTTGGTATGAATATGAACCAGAATAGAGGGCGAGAAGGTTAGTATGGAGTATAGTACGGGCGGCGAATTGCAGGTGTTGTAGTACGTCTGGACGTTGGAAGGGATAGAGGTTTTGGAGTGCAACAAAGATGAAAGTCAGGAACTGAGTAACTGTGATGGGTTGTGGCATAGATGTAACGGGTGTAGACAGAGGTTTGTTTTCTGGAAGACGGATAATTACAATAAGTCCAGAGTTAGCGGGGTTTGGTTCTGGGCGGCCTTTACATTTGTAACTGAAAGTAGGGTGCTTTTCTCCACAGGTGTTACATTTGGGAGGTTGTTGAAGATTACTGCAGTCCTTGGTGTTATGTGGTCCAGTACAGTAGGCACAGGTTGAGTTGTTAGGACAGGCAGAAGTATGGTGTGAATTGTAGATCGGGCCATGTTTAAAACAGACAGATAATGGAGGCTGAGTGTGAGATGGTTCAACACTATAACGTCTTTTGTAGATGTATGCGCCTGTGGTTAGTAAGTCGTTGATTGTCTCCTGATGATTGGTGAGTACTCGAACCATATAACTTGCAGTGCCTGTCTTTGTTTTGATGCGTAAACATTTAGTGAGTATGTGACCCTCAGCTTGTAGTTCTGTTTCTCCCTCCTCGTCAGTTATCGTCGGATCCACACCACGAATCAGAACAGATAGCATGGGTGATCTTCGTGGGGGTGCTGAATGTTTCAGTGGTTTATTCTCTACGCGAGTAAGTTTTGCAGTTTGACCAAAGATCTGAAAGCTGTGTTTGTTACGGATTTTTGTTGCGAGTTGTTGGTCAGAAGATTGTACAATGATGCCGTTTCTGGTTGGTATGAGTCTTGAGATAGCTTGACGAGAAACATATTTTACAAATTGATTTAGTAGCATCTTTGGAGTTTGAAATTTTGAATCATATCCGGTTAGCAGAAATGAGTAGGAAGTGGAAGTTGTCTGATGAGTATTCGCTGGTTCAGTTTGGTTAATGATGTCCATGAATTCATTATCGAATTCTGAGTCACTAATCGTATGAGTCTTCTTTGGCGGTGGTGATGCTGATGTGGTTCGTCCTGATTTGCTGTCTGATGATGATGGATTTTGGTCTATGTTCGTTTCTGTTTTGGTATGGCGCCTAATGAATAATGAGGAGGATCTACATATACAGGCGGACCTGGAACTGTCCATGGAAGATTGTGAAGTCCTATGCGTTGTTTGTCTGACATGTCTGTTAATTGTGGGAAGCAGTGAAGGCCATAGGCCGCGATGAATATTAGAACCAACAGAATGATGAATGATAATAACCACTGTGGCACCCCTAAGAGGCAGCAAGACTTCCTCTTGGTGATGTCGACCTGTGTTGAACACACCAAGTCCTCCACAAAAGCTGAATGTTCAAAAACACTGGTACCAAAACTGTATGGCAACAGTGATTTTCCCAGATAAGATCGATAGCAAGTATTACTTCGCGTGTTATTATCAACTTTCTCGTACAACTATCAATGCAACTTAGGAATTATACGAAGTGCAATATTCATAGATAATTTCTTACTGTTTATTATCTCCGTGGTGCTTGCAGTTTCATTATCATTTTGTATGTTATCCATATGTCATTTTGAAAATCCTAGTTTACGTTCACAACTCAGAACTACTTCCGGGATATTAACATCGTCACCACCTATTGAGCACTTCACAAAATATACATTTTCTTCAGTAGGTATTCGACTGAAATTCACTGTTCATTTGATTATATGAATACAATTCTTCCTGCCAATCTTATTTAAACTGTTTAATAGTTTAATATAAAGTAGACCGGGCCTATTTGAGTCAAGTTGCTATGTGGGTCGAACGTAAGAGAAAATGTCACTCTGCATTTAATATGCGCACCAGTACGCTGAACCTACCTTCAGTTGTGAGTTCGTTTGCAAAGGGAAGAGTGTGTGTGTGGTTGATCTGCTGCTTTCTTATCAGTAGCTGTGAATGTGCGACTATTCTGAGCAAGGTGAGTTGCAATACTTCATATTTTGCTCTGATATAAAATAATGGCTGTATGATATAAGGTGATGAGCCTGTGAAAATGCATATATTTGTAAAATTATTACCGTATGCGTAAAACAAAACGTTCACATGCTATAAACTGCGTTTTTGTTGCTCTCCTCTGCCTCATGTGAAAGTAATACGTTCTACGTAAGCAAATGCACAAAGGGGTTATTTGAGTCCAAAACAATGGGGCTATTTGAGTCAATAGGGGCTATTAAGTCAGGTGTAAACTTATGTGAATTTATTTATGAATTTTAATTTTGTATTTATGGTTTAGCCTACATGATGCATGTATGTAAAACAAAACATTTCATTTTCTTTTTAGATGGTCCGGACATACAAATCAAAACATAAATACAACAAGTGAAATAACGAAGACATGGAGAAGGCCATTCAAAGTATAACAAAGGATTTGAGTTTACAAAGAGCTTCGCAGCTCTGCAATGTAACTTTGAAACTTTGTGAAGGAAAGTGCAGGCCGGAAGGTTGAAACTAACTTTGGGTGATAATGATGAAATAGTTCAAAGTGAAAAACCGAAAGCCATAGGACACCCAACAGTATGACTGAAGAACAGGAGGAAGAGTTCGTGTTACGAATTATTACTCTGACGGGAAAAGGACCCCTGAAACGATTCGTAAAGCTGTTCATTGATATGTCAAATTACGCATCCTTGGAGTTACAAAGGATTAGCTGGTAAAAATTGGTTTTCAAGTTTCATGAAAAAACATCCGACCTTATCATTACGAAAACCTGAGGGACTTTCAAGAGCTCGTAATGAGGGCATTCATAAGGAAGCAGTGAGTGATTTTATCAACTGTTGGAATGTGCTATTTCGACGATTAGTGTCAACACAAAACCACAGCGTATATACAACATGGATGAAACATGGTTCCTCTTAACAACAAGCCAAGCAAGGTCACTGCCAAGAAGAGAATAAAGAGGTGGTTGCTCTCACTAGCGTCGAAAGAGACGAGAATGTCATTGTGATAGTCTCTTGCAACGATGTTAGACAATACATTCCACCATTTGTTATTCCTAAAGGTCAGTGTATGAGGGAAGAATTCGTCAACAATCTACCACCGACTTGTCATGCTTCCTTATCAGACAGTGGTTACGTTAATGAAGAGCTGTTTGTTCGCTGTTCGAGTTTTTTCAAACAAACAGCGTTGAAGGGAAATGTTTGTTAATGTTATGTTTTTCACACAAATTATATAGAAAATGGTATAATTTTAGAATATTCATGAGCGTTAATGTGATTAATGTAAACAACGTTGATACAGCGAAAGACCCAAATAGCCCCCTGAGCAACCTAAATAGCCCCGTGATTGTTACTAGTCTCGAATTCTGCCATTTTTATTTTAAATTCGTTTTCTGAATTTCCATGATTTAACAAGTTCTTTATTCTTTAATATATTGTACTATAATGTACGTAGATTATGGCATAATTATCCAAACCCTAAAGTACGTCGGTTTTGGGAAATTTTTACTTTTCTCTTACTATACTCATATAGCCCCGTCTACCCTATAAATAATAAATATAATATCTGAAATTATTATTAATACTTAAAAACTGAAACAATTCTTTGCCCGAAACGTCATTTCTATGGTGCTTTTTTTGTAGTTGCTTACTACGCACTGAGCCAGCCTTCAAATTCGCACAAAATTGCCGTATCTCTGAAGTTTTCTCCCCAGTCATGTGCATGGTCAGAAACCACATTTTATGCATTTGAGAGTGCCATATTTTAACTGGCTCCAACGTGATTCGGAGAGTAACGAATCGTCACGTGGAATGTCACAGGTTTCATTGGGACAGGTTATAAATATAGCAAAGAACTATTCTTGTACATGATATGAGGTAATGAAATATACAAACTTTTCTGCTTTATTCATTGGTATTGGCTCACCTTCAGTGGCCGCGGCTGCTATATATATATATATATATATATATATATATATATATAGAGAGAG
>JAGDQP010018874.1:11102-35808 GCA_022664845.1 Lepisma saccharinum
AGAGAGAGAGAGAGAGAGAGAGAGAGAGAGAGAGAGAGGTAGACAGACAGACAGACAGACAGACAGACAGATAGATAGATAGATAGATAGATAGATAGATAGATAGATAGATAGATAGATAGATAGATAGATAGATAGATAGATAGATAGATAGATAGGGTGGACACAAATTAAGGATCACAACACTAAGAATGAAAATTCTCTATCGTGTACAAACCTCATGGGAGTACTCTTTTGACGTCGCAAACTATGCACAGTTATTTGTGATAAAAAGGAAATGACTTCATCTAAGATTGCCAACTATGGAAAATAAAATTACCGACACCTCCATTGGTAACTCGGTAACTAGATATAGCGCGAAGTTCTTGCATATATTACAGGATAAATAGCACTGAAAAGGCCACAAAAAGTACAATGGTAACTTCGTCTCTTTCTGCAGAATAAAGTCGTAATGGAAAATAAGGACTGGTGAACAACAACTAGAAACAGCCCATCCCTCAAAATCGGAAATCGATACAAAAACAATGCACATCATAACTTTAACAAATCTCCAATGGACGGGCAAACTGATTGATATGACACATTTTTCAAGAGAAAATGCAATAAGTAACGAATAAACCACAATACAAGTTTAGGGTACAAAACAATTAGCGGCATAGAAATTAAACTGCCTACTCAGAAAAAAACTGGGGTAGACAGTCTCAGACAGCTCGTAGGAACAGGTCGTCTTTCTCGGGCGCTCCCTAGCAGCTGCTGTGAGGCGACGTGTTAGTTCGTCTGTTTTACGGGAGTTAAGCAAAAGTTTTTTGCTTCCTTTTTCGTTTCTCTGCTTTGGTTTTGCGACATAAACTGGTTAGCAGGAACAGTCTGTTATTTTTTGTGTGTTTGCTTATGAGACCAGGCGCCTGGAAGTCTAATGGTGGAAACGTGATCGTTTCTTTTTTGAGAAATTGTACCTATGAGTGGCAAGCAAGAAGAAACTCAGCCGTTGCGTCAGTGTGTGGGTACGTCGGAACAGTGCAATGTTTAATGGGTCAAGAAAAGACATGTGTTTTGTGAAAGAATTACTGAATTAGGAGTTACCTTATGTATGATTGGTACCGTAAAACATTTTTTTAGTGATATTCGGGAGTGGTGTTGTGCGCTACTATGATGTCTGTTGGGCTAGTGTTGTAATTCAAGCATAGCCACTATGAAAATCGAACGACAAAACACTCTCTGCGTTCATTTCCAAAATGTTAAAAGACTACCGTCCAGTTTGACGGCCCATGCTTTCGTCAGGAAACATTTGGGCTAAAAGTCCAGGAAATTTTATCTATTGAAATGGATTTCCTTTCTCGTTTGCTCTTTTTAAAATTTATTTCTCCTTAATTATGTAACGCACTTTTAATCAAGTGTGGAGGTACGGTGAATTATCGGGATGAGACTGGGAACTATCGTTTGTCAATGGATCTTGAGGCAAAACCGATTACAGTAGTCCGAATATCACCGATACCACTGGAATTAACGGACGACATACTTCGCACTGAATTAAGGGGATATGGTCAAATTCAGGAGATTGAGGAGGAACGTTTTACAGAAGACCATATATATGCGAATATTCGCACGGGCAAGAAGCTAGTTAAAATGTTTCTCAGCAAAGACATTCCAAACATAGTCCCGATGTGTGGGCTACGTTTGGCAGTCCAATATCAGTTCCGATCACATGCAACTATTGTTTAAAGCCGGCATCTTGTGGCTAGTTGAAAAGCCAGAAAACAATGCACGGGTAACCGGGGCCCTCGTAGTGGCCGGGAGAATACAACGCGGGAGATTCACCGACAAGAAACTGCGGCCCAAGGGAGTGGTGTGACAAGCCCGGACTTTTACAAACAGTTTCCGAGTGTTCTGGAAAGCACGCGCCCACGACCGGTTAGTGATACTGCGTCTGACGGGTCAGAACCTGTAGTACCGGGGCAACCTTCTGTCGGACCCAGTCCCACCATTGTGTGGTCCTGCATCGGATCTTCTGGACGCTTAAGTTTTCATACGTCTTTAACGGGAATTAAGGATAGATTGAACACGGCAGTGGCGAGGTTAGACAGTGGAACGCCAGGAAAGATGGGGGCAAGGAGCACTGACTTTCATTTAGCACCTCAGCTCCAGTTTACTTCGTTACCAGTACTGCAGACTTCTTCTAGAACCGTTGAAATCTCACCACCCAAGGACGCCACGTGTGATACGGACAGTGATCAGTGTAATGCAGTGGATGCAGACAGAGTACCTCTGTCCCAGCAAGCAGAAGACCAACCGGAGATTGGAAACAGTGTACGCCTGGAAGAGAGGCATCTCGATGGCCCAGAGAACTAGCAGGATGGGGCTGAGAATATGAACTTGGAGAGCCCCACGATTACCGGGACCCCGACGACCGCCACTGCTAAGCCACCGGTTACAGAGACTATCAAGGTAAGTGACCTAGAAGTGGCTTTGGAGAACAATTCCGTAGCAGCCACTGGGGACAGGGAGGTGGACCAAAAGACTAGTGTGGGCAGTGTGACAGAACTGGATAGTGGTCACGCACCATTAGCTGGCTGGCAGGGGAACCTGCTAGAAGATCCGGAGGGAGCAGACATCGGGAAGTATGACGAAACTGTGTCAAAGTTCAGGTCCGGAGCACAAGAAGCAGCCACATCTGCCGGGAGCACTGGTTTAAAAAGAAAAATTAAGCTTCCCAAAGACAACTTGAGTGAGGATAAAACGCTCGAATTATCCGAGAAAGAGAAAGATGCTCGCGCAATCAGATATAAATAATGTTATGTATTTTTCTGGGTTAGTTTGGGGACCGAGTTGTAATTTTAAGGCAAACAAGTACTTCACTGTGTGGGTTTTTTATTATTATATTTTCTATAGGGTGTTCAGGGTGTATAACTTTAGTTTATCTTATGTGTCACCGTTTTCGACGTCAGGGTATATGCAAGTATGTTTGCACGAATTTGTTTCTTAGGTGTTATTTTTAGTTTGACGGCCCCTTCCTCTGTGCTTCTTGCACAACGTAGTATAACCAGTATGATGCGACCACATTGCTATCGCCTGGCGACAGTAAGTATTCATCGTTTATCTTCAAATAGTACTCTTTTGCGGGCTATGAATGATTTTCTTTATAGATATGATATTCATCTCTTATTTATACAGGAGAATAGGATGTTAGATCCGGTTTATTTTCCGCAGTAGAATGTGATCCAGTCGAGTTCTGAAAATGCCAGCGGCACGGCAATTCTCGCGCGGATATACATTGCACTTGAACAAGTGTGTGGACCTATCTCTCCACGCATAACTCGGGCCCATTGGAATTATTATAATTTTCTGTCTGTATATGGTGACACGACAGGGGCTCCGGTTGAGGAGCGTAATAGTTTTTTTTCGGAAGATGTGGCGGAAACGTTACAGGATAGTCAGCGCAATCTAATTGTGGCAGGAGATTTCAATAGTACCTTAAAGAAAACCGAATCTGAACCTAATAATTTGGTGTCGCAGAGTTTCAAACAGTTAGTATCTACGTTTGACTTAGTAGATATTTGGTCGATTAAAAATATGCACCAGCCAGGATGGACTTCTATCACGTCGCACTCCCGAAACCGTATCGATCGTTTTCTAATAAGTAATGAGCTGGTAGAGAAAGTTAGCAATGTAGAATTAGTAGGAACCTGTTTTACTGATCATTCTACAGTGATCTTGCATTTGAATTTATAACCATTGCAGACCCTCAGAAGGTCTAACATGTGGCATATTAACACACAGATTTTTGACCTGGAAGAATTTAAAGCACAATTTAGTCAATTCTGGTTCGATCTGGGACAGAATCGTAAAAAGAACCAGTCGCTTACGGTGGTATAAATATACTAAGTATAAGATGAAAACCTTTTACAAATTTTCCAACTGGAACGTGCACGTTATGCAAAAGAACAAAACGCCTATTATTATAACCTTTTACAGGAATACCAGAACAGATATGTGCAGGGCGACCATACGGTTTTCCCCCAGATTAAAAAAATGAAGGCGATCATTTTAGAGCTGACACGTCATAAAACCCAGGGGGTGTTGATCCGCTCTAAAAGCGATCTGGTGGACGCTCAGGAACATATTTCCTTGGACTTGATCAAACGTGAAAAGTTCCGCGGGAAACAGAATCATATTGTACATTTACAAGATGATAATGGCAAAATTCATAGTTATGCTAAGGTCCACACTTATTTGTACCACTATTACCGGGACCATTTTCAATTCCCTGAAGATACTGACCACACGTCCAAGTTATTGGACTATCCGGTGCCGGAGTTACCGGCGCACGTCCTAGAGAGGCTAGAGGCACCGTTTACCCCTCAAGAAGTCGGTACAGCATTGGAGCAAAGTATGAACCGGAAAAGTCCGGGGGTAAATGCCATCCCTTACGAACCGTATTAACATTTTTCGGATATTTTTGTAACCTTTTTAACTCAGGTTTTTAATGAAATTCGTCAATTGGGATCTATTCCCATTGATATGTTGACTGGACTAGTTATTCCTATACCAAAGGTGGGGAAGAAACAGCACATCCAAAACCTACGTCCTATCCAGTTACTTAACACCGATATGAAACTATTCAGTAGATGCCTCAAGAACAGGTTACAGTCGATCAGTCCTTATTTTTTACATCCGCAACAATATGGTATCGAACCGCCCCCTCCTTTTGTAGCCTTCACGAATATACGTGACTATATTCAGAGTTTTGCTAATTACCCTCCAACCAAATATGCGATTGTAAGCGTCGATTTTACGGAAACTTTTAATAAGATCTAGTTTGGCTACCTGGAGAAATTATTCGCCTTTTATAAGTTACCACCGTATATGACTAGAATACTGCGCGCGTTTTATCGTTGCAGGAAAATGGCGATTAAAATGCATCAACAATGCACACCAAGTTTTGTTATTAAAGGTGGGTCCTTACCTCAGGGGGACGCACTCAGTCCCCTGATGTATTCCCTGGCGGTTGCCCCTTTGCTTCACCGGCTCGAGCTGTGTAAGACTGTCAATCCGCAGCGCTCTCTCACTTTAACGGTCCAGTCCTATGTGGATGATTTGGCACTGTTCACCGCGTCCCCGGCTGAACTGCAAAGAATTCAACGCGAAATATACTTGTACGAACAGGCGTCCGGGGCACAGGTGAATGTTGAGAAAACTAAAATCTTAAGTTTAACTCCACAAGAGATATTGAATATGCAGCCTATTATAGGACGGAAGCAGGTCTGAAAATTCTTGGCATTGAGTGGCATAGGAATTTTGACACTATGCTTAATGACACGTGTCAAACGGTGTATCAAAAGATCTGTTATCTACTAAGCCACAATAAAACCAGACACGTGCATTTATTATAAAGGGAACCAAGAAAGTTCTGAGCTTTTTGTGGAGGTCTGTGTTCAATTGGCCCTCAAACCGTGAGTTGAATGCGAATGGAGATCAGGCGAAGTTCAGTTGTTGGTGTGGGTATAGCCAACATACTACCTAGTTGTAGCAGTTCAGTTACACCGCGCCGTGAACGTGCGAAAGGACAGAGTGAACATGGGACCTCCACAGAGCGTCATAAGGGCGTGTATGCTGTATGAGTTCAAACTGGGCTCAAACGCAGCTGCAGCGGGGTGGAAAATATGCCAGGCCTTTGGTGAGGGTGTCATGACTATGCGGACAGTGCAGCGGTGGTTCGCCAAGTTTAAGTACGGTGACGAAACAGTCGAAGACGCACCACGTGCAGGAAGACCAACACAGGTACCAAATGAAGTTCTTCAGGCAGCAATTGAGGCGAACAGTGGCCAGACATCTGAAGAATTGGGACTACAATTCAGTGAGAGTGGAGAAACCATTCGGCAGAAACCTCCATCAACTTGGGAAGCACTACAAGTTGGGTCGACGGGTCCCACATGATTTGACTCCGGGACAGAAGTCAACGCGAGCAGACACCTGTGTTCCTTTGCTGTCTCGTCTGAGGAAGGAGCCATTTCTGGACAGGGTGTTTACATGTGATGAGAAGTGGGTTCTGTACGAAGCTCCACGGTGCCGTCATCATTGGTTAGCATCCCATGAACCGGTTCCAAAACAGCCGAAACCAGCACTGCATCAGAAGAAGGTCCTCCTGTGTGTTTGGTGGACTGGTCGCGGCATTGTGCATCGGGAACCGCTACCAGCTGATCAGAGCATGAATGCAACTGTGTACTGTCAGCAGTTGAGCCGTGTTCAAGAAAAACTCAAAACTCTGGAGCCCGCACTTCTGAATCGCAAAGGGATCCTCCTGTTACAGGACAACGTTAAGCCCCACGTTTCTAGGATGACCCGGGACACCATTCTACGCCTTGGATGGGAAACACTATTGAATCCGCCATACTCCCCGGACATTGCACGGTCCGATTTTCACCTGTTCCATTTTTTGGACAATCACCTTAGAGGACGCCAGTTGAAATCCCTAGTAGAGGTGCAAAATGCACTTGATACATTCTTCGCTTCATGGCCCACCAAGTTCTACCGCGATGGTATCCATGGCCTTCCAGAACGTTGGCAGAAAGTCGTCGATGCTGATGGGGACTATTTTTGATCTTCCAGGTACGTCTTCGGTGACATATCGATGTTCGAACGTGGTGGGTGAAAAAGTGACAGAACTTTCTTGCTTACTTTTATAGCCCAGTAAAAATAAGACGACGAGCTGAAAAAATTATAAAAAAGCTGAATGTTTCAGGATTTACTCTTCGTGTCAAATAGAATGAAACCTCAAAAGTCCCAAAAATCCCATGTGAGCTTCATCCTCAAAATAGCGGACAAAGATGGTCGCCATCCTATGCGCGCCTGGTTTTCTATTTCAGCCTGTATCTGGCAAACCAATCATGATATTTCAATTTTAAAAGCACCCTTTTACTCTTAAATAGCTCTACTTTAATGTGGCGTATTGCACATTTAAATAAAATAACACCCAGAACAGTTATTCATGATCAAACGTGATAATTCCGGAATTTCAGAAAGGCACCGTGCAGTATTTTGCGCTCAAGCTCCTAAACCTTAGGAAATCGTAAAAACATGTCGATATTTTTATTGTGTGTTTCATAAGTTGCAGTAAAAAAATCATCAAAATCGTATGATATCTTTTCTAGATATTTACTCCGACTTGAACCTAGCTGTTTTCGTGGATTTAAAAAAAAGACTTTCTGGTGCTTGAATATCAATATAGTTTGTGCGGTATTCGCGAGATGGCAGGGGACGCGATAACCCAATTTTAAAATAACGTATTTGGCTTTTAAACTTTTTATTTCAGTAAAACATTGAAATGATTAATCGTCATCCTCCTCATCAGATTCCTCAGCCGGTGGTGAATTTATGCAAGAAATTCTCTCACAGAAGGAACAGAACTTTGAGCAATTAAGGTTGGCACACTTACATTCACAGATTTCTACATCACAATCTTTGAGAGGAGTTATTTTGCACTGGCAGGCAATCAAATTGAGTAGTTTTTCAGGAGCTGCTAGAAGGCTTGTTGGAATAGGAAAGGGCCTGTCTTCGTGACGCACCATCCCCATTCATTTGGGTTCACGTTGTTTCCCAACCACTGATGAACTTGCAGATAAACCCGAGGGGAATGTTGAGAGGCAGTTGCACTGGTTGGTGGTAATGTCGCTAATTGAAAATTATAAGAAAGCTTCTTCCCTACTTCTCTGTTGTACATGTGATATCTAAGAGTGTACAGTGAGGATGCTTTGTCACCTCCATAAAGTCGTAGCAGGAAAAGTTCTCCAATTTCAGTAACACTCTGTGATGTAAGGTTGGTTTCATTGAAGGCCAAAACATAAAAACGGAACACACTATCCTTTTGAAGTAGCTTAAAGGCTGCTTTCTTTCCCTTTCTGAAGATCGCTGATATGGTGTCACACCCAGTGGCCGAATGAAGAAAAAGGAGCAATGTTTCAGTGGTCCAAGCGTGTTTTTTATTTTGCCAATGTGGTAGCATTTCTGTTCAATGTTCCGGTTTCCGCTTCACAAAAAACAATGACGTTCCAGGAAGTCCATGAGCGATTAAAATGGCTAGCAAAACTGAATCTGTTCCTACAACTGCAACAGAACTATGATTTCTGCTCAAATCTGTTGCAGTTTTGCAAAATAGAGTGTCAGCATCTCCATCTCCTTGGTACACTGTTATCCCACTCTTACTAAAATATGACTTCAGCCTGTTAATCAGTCGTGCTTTATTTTCCAAGTTCCGTAAAAACTCAGATGAACCTGTTGTTGCCTCCATAGTTTCGTGAAAGGCGATGGTTGCAGAGATTTTCGACATTGCCTTCCTCTGTCTTTCAATATTCTTAGTACATGTTTCAGAAGTATAGCTTTCAAACACTACTGCACCGCATGGAGTGAACCGTCGTTGTACAAAGTCTACATACTTTTGACATATCACATCGTAGGTGTCCGATTTGGTCCAAACCATAGCATGATAAAGATATCCTCTATGTACAACAGACACAAACTTTTGCGGTGGTCATACGTACGGCTCAATAGTTTCGACTACAGCCGAAAGAGAAGATTTGGCATCCTTTCTCATTGAGACCTCATCAAATAGGGATGAAGGCATCTGTGCTTATTCATATTTGAGATACTCGCGAAGATTCTCACTCGACTTGAGCACTGCTGCAATTCTAGTGAAGAGCTTCAACGGATTGATAGAGACACTTTGCTCTCGAATTTTGATGGTAATGTTTGTAGCAGATATAGCAGAAGAATAACCTTTTTCTTCCTTTCCAGTTTTACAGTTCCAGAGTATCTTCATCTTGTTTAATGACGCTTCACCAATTTTCTTTGCTTGATCACAGTTTGTGTGAGTGTCGGCAATTAAACCACTTGCAATGTTCAAGAGTAAATCTTTTGGTGCTGAGTTAGCAAAGGGTTCATGAAGGGATAGCCACTCAGACATCTTCTTTACATCCTGATTATCTCGTGTCTGGCGGGAGGGTCTGAGCTCCACATGTTGTTCTGAAGACACAAAATGTTTATAGCAAAAGTTTTCTTATGCTTCAATGACTTTCATGGTGATGGGAAACGAGAGAATCCATGTAGCGAATGTTGAGTTTGTTATTCCTCGGCCTTGAGTTAAGCCTCCAGAAACTTTCAATGATTTCATTAAATTTCGCTCAATGATCATATCTGATGCAACCCCACTCCAATCCCTATTTTTTCTGCGAATAGTGAAATATCCTTGTTCTGTGAATTTCTTGTACTCCTCAGGATTCATTTTCTTCTTCAAATCTTCCATCTGCTGAACATATAGATGCGCACATTTAGCATGAAAGTGATGGCCAGTTGCATGGAAGAACGGCAGCTTTGATTTGATTGCTTGCAAATGCAACTCCCAGCTCCAATGCGATCTGCTTGGAGATAGTACAATTCTGACTTGTTCGATGTATTGCAACCAGAGTTTTGAAGTACGGGAACATCCTTCTGTCTTGATTATTTCAGACAAAGCAACAACCAAAGCTTGAATATTTTAATTGTCTTCCAACTCCTTGAGAGACATTGCTCTGAAGAGCACTTCATCTATCATCTTGGATCTTGCCTTTCGTGGTCTCGTCTAGTTGCTTCGAATGTTTCTCCAACTGAATGTGGAGCGCTATGAGTGTCAAAAAATGTGCTCTCAACGATCGTGAGAAAGCATGGCAACTCATCATTTTCAGGATAGTATTTTGGGCATACAACAAGCCCCAAAGTTCTTCCAGACCACTACCTGACACGATGTGACCTATTGTTCCTAAAAAAAGACATAAGTAGGTGGAATCCTCTTAACCGTACCACAACATTTCATAATGCATTGTCGTCGTTCGCTGCAAAGACAATTTCTACTTTTTCCAGTATAGTGGTTGATCGAAAGTGACAATGCAGGTTTTCTGTCCTAGTTTCTCACATTCATTTGAGGCATAGAGTGGAATAAATTGTGTTAATATCTGATGCGGTATTATTAAAGAAATGGACTAGAAATACACTGCTTGTGTCACAACAAGTAGTTTCATTCTTGTAGAGAAGATGCATGAACCCATTCCATGATTGGTTAGGTGATTATTTTACCAAATGCGTGCTTATCCATATGTTGTTCGCCCACTCAGTCTGGTTTACTTTCGGAGTAATCTCATCTGCAAAAGAAATTCTTTTTATTTCTATTTGTGGTAAACCGATATTTGTTCTTTTCTTGTAGGTTGCTATCTCTCTTCTGGCAAGTGATGACACTGCTTTTGACGTGGGAGTCTTGAGACGGGGAACACGAGAATGTGCGGCTCTTTCTTCAGCAGGTGTACTTATTCTGATACCCCCATGCTATGGAAAGTGGCATGGCCATCTAATATTCTCGTATTGACGTCATCGTTATCAAAGACCCATTGAACAAATTGCAATATCGGTTGTGCAGCATAATATGATATACTTGAGAATTCATATCGTCGAATCTCACTATAAGTTGTACAAATTCCAAGACTATGAAGGATATCAATTAGCTGCCGAGAAACAAAATGACGCAGGCAGTATATTCCTATAGCAAGCTGAATGGAAGATATAAAAGTTCTGGGTCTGCATAACGAAAAACGAAATAATAGAATTACATATCATGCTCTGTTTTCGGGCTATCTTAAGATCACTTTTCTTTGTTGATGTCACTTCTTCGACCATAAGTTTTAGTGATAGTGGGATGAGATCATTGTGCCCCTCAAAAAGTTGTTATGCTTGAGGATATGATATATTATCGTAGACTTTAGATCAAATATCTTCTTTCATTATTTTTGCTGCCATTAATACAATGCGAGCTCTTTCACTTTTTTCGTTCTTTTAACTTTTCTCATACCAAGCATCGTGTAGCAGTCTCTTACTTGCTCCCTTGAAAGTTAGAATGGATTCCCTCCCATAACCAATACATCCCTCTGTAACAATCAATCGTTCACCGAATCTCTTTTAAAGAAGGTTTTTCATATAGTTTGCTGAATAGACGGTAGGATCTCAATTAGCATATTATAACAATTTGCCACGTAATTCTCCAACGGAATACTGGCATTCATCATCGCCCTCTATATAATCACTCAGTTTTTCCAAAGCCATCAGCTTTGTCTTTTCCATAGATCTTCCTATTTTTTCTTCTGTTGAGGAGGCAAAAAACTTTACATAGCAATCCCTGTGATACTTGGCTTCAGCAGCAACTAAGTGTACCACACTGTTCAGTTTACCTAACACACTTTCCCCACAGTCGTCAGCACGATTTTTAGCTTGCGCGATTATTGTTGATCTAATTTCCAAGGTAGCTACCAACTGTATGCATAAGATTTTGCCGTTTTTTTTGGTAAAGAAAACACGTAATTTTCAAGGGAAATATTTTTTTTTAATTCAAAATATTGGCCATCGGCTTCTACACATTTCGCCCATCTTTCAGGTAATTGATGCATACCATGCCAGAAAAATTGCTTGTCTTTTGCGGCAAACCATTCGTCTAGCCATTTTCCATCGTCTTCGAAATTGCTGAAGTGCTGCTCTGCGAGCGCGTGCCTCATTGATGCGAAGAGGTGATAGTCAGATGGCGCCAGGTCAGAGGAGTACGGCGGGTGCAGAAGGATCCCCCATCCAAGCGATTTCAAGGTGTCTTTCACTGGTTTTCCTGTGTGAGACGGTGCATTGTCGTGTAACACAATCACTTTGCCATGTCTTCGGGCCCATTCCGGTCGTCTTTCGATCAATGCGTGATATAAATTAATAATTTGTTGGCGATAGCATTGTGCATTAACGGTTTCGCCGGGCTTTAAGAGTTCATAATACACAATACCGCTCTGGTCCCACCAGACACAAAGCATGGTCTTCTTGCCAAAGCGATTTGGCCTTGGTGTTGAAGGACCGGCTTCGCCAGGTGAAAGCCACGGTTTTTTCGCTTCGGGTTTTCAAAATAAATCCATTTTTCGTCACCCGTCACAATTCGATACAAAAAGGATTTTCTTTCGTGGCGTTGAAGCAGCATTTCACAAGTGACTTTGCGATTTTCCATTTGACGTTCATTCAAATCGTGTGGAACCCATTTACCCAGTTTATTGATCTTCCCCATTGCTCGTAAACGTCTACTGATTGTTTCTTGTGACACATTTAATGATTTTGCCAATTGGGTTTGAGTTTGAGTTGGGTCATCCTCCAATAACACCTGCAATTGCTCGTTTTCTCACTTTTGTGGTCTACCAGAGAGCGCACTCTCTTTCACATTGAAATCACCAATTTTAAATTGTCGAAATCATGTCTCACAAGTTCTAATCGATGGAGCGTGTTCACCATATGTTTCAACAGCCTTTTTCTTTTGATTAAATAAGAAAAGCAATGCGTGCTGCAAATGTTCTTTATCAGGCACAAACTTCGACATGATCACTGAACGATAAGACAAAGACGCTAGTGTTTGGCGGACTCAACTTGTGTGTGTTTGTAGATTAATGTCAGACGAACAAAATGACGTATGTGTCAAATGACTACGCTGCGTACTTTTTGCTGGCGCCATGTCTTAGGTAAACCCGAAATTACCGCCACAATACCTTGCTTTGGTCCGCCGCTCTAGAAAGCACTACAGAGATTATATCCGCACCAGAAATCCAGCCTCATTACAATTACATCGCCAACTCCAAAGAACTGTGCATAATTATCTGAAAGCATACAAACTCCGTTAATGGATAAAACGTGCAACCAACTCCGAGATACAGAGCTCCAACCAAGTTCTGGAAAGGATTCAATCTTCTTACAGGTAAGTACACAAAAACACCATATCCATTACTGGAGAATGACCAACCAATACACCAGAAAAGGACAAAGCTGACGCCTTTACACTCCATCTACAGAAGATATTCACACCGCTCAAAACATACATAGCAAGAAACCATCCAGTCGAACGATTCAACCTAAATTCACAAGAACTACAACCAAATGAACACCACCGTTTCAATGAAAACAGACAACTTACCCTACCTATTACAAGCAACGATATCATCAAGACAATCGAACATAAGAAAAATACCGCTCCTGGAATCGACAGTATAACCTATAGACACATAAAGGTCTACTGATATTACTCGCAGCCATATATAAGTTCATCCTATGAACGGGATATATCCCGGCAGACTGGAAAACATCAAAAACACTCGTTTCTCAAACCTAACAAACCACCTGATTCCGTAGCATTACATAGACCAATACAATTGTGACCAACTCTTAACAAGATACTCGACACTCCACATCCACCTACAGGACATACACCTACTTCCAGACCACCAGGCAGGTTTCAGACCAATATACAGTATCCAGGACCAACTATTACGACTCACCAACTACATCACAAACCAATATAACATTCGCAAACCTCCCTGCCTTGTACTATTTCACCTGGAGAAAGTTTTCGATAAAGTCTGGCACCAAGACATAATATGGAAGCTTCTCCAATTTCAACTACCAATAGAATATATCCGGTACATCTATAACTTTTTGACAAAGCGCCTCGCATATATCAATATCAAGCAAAGCAATTCCTTCCCGGTCTTCTTAAACACTGGAGTACCACAAGGTTCAGCACTTTCATCACTGCTCTACATCGTATTCAGCTCAGATCTACCAGCACTACCCGTTAACATACAGTTATACCAATATACATATGACACAGCCTTCCTTGAAAAAGCACAAATCGTACAACGAATAAACCGCACAATGCAAACTGCAATAGACACGTTCAGCAATGGTGTGACCAGTGGCAACTCACAATCCACGCTGAAAACAAAACCAAGCTATTCTCTTTATATCACCAAAACAGCGCACCAGAGTTCGACTCAACCCGGATAACCTAACTATACACGTGCAGCAAACTCCAATCCGACCTACCCACGAAGTAAAATACCTAGGACTCACCTACGACTATCATCTCACCTGGAATCCACATCTCAAAACACTCGCCTAGAAATCATAAAACCGTCCAAACATACTGAAACGAATGACAGGAACTTCGTGGGGCATCAATCCGACTGCGATACTCAACACCTACAAAGCCTTTCTCCGCACAGTTCTAACACATGGCCACATCGCTTGGATTCCAGCACCAGCAAAATTTTGCAATAAACTAAAAATACTAGAAAGACATGCATTCCGCATATCACACCGAATCAAACTCCTAGTCCAGTTGCTGAATTTTACGAACGAGTCACGATGCCAAACATACTACCATCTGGAAACACTGAGAATCCGCTATATCACTAACCGATACGAAACCTACCAACCGAATCTTCTCGACAGCATGCATCATGATGCAACCTACAAAACACCACGCACCGCTTTTGTACCTTGCCCACTAGGTCTATTGCTCAGTCTGTATCCGTTCACTCTACCAGACAATCACCCAGAAGTCCCGCACCTGACAGGATTCATATTTCCGCAACCACCTGACTGTATCATACCATCATATACATAAAACCACAGCTAAAAGTACCTCTCAAGGGACGGAAAATCGGTCTCCGCTATCATCCCGAATGTGATCATAACTCCTAGAACGACATGGCCCAAACAAACATATAAAGAGTAATCTTCGAAGCTAGGTAAGTTGACAAAGTTAACCTGAATTTCTTTGACCATCAACCATCAAAGACACAATCATAAACCAAAATATCTTCCCCAACAGAGAGCGTAACCCTCTCAGTGGGAATTAGCTATGACGCCAACATGGCTAACACTAAAATAAAATTAGGGAAAATTATGTAGTATCCTCTGTTTAATACTTTTCTTTAATAAGGCGTGGTGGCGCATTTTCTTGTCATAGTCCAGGTTGTTCGTAACCGCCGCAGTGATCATACACAGATACCTATAATATTATTTTCTGTGCAGCTGGTTCGAGATGTTTACAGTCCTGTCTCGATAACTATACATGATAAACATCCTAGGTCCTGTTACTATTACCATTCCCGCTGTAAAATTTTCAATTCTTTACATGTAAACTTTACACGCATCAGAATATCTTTACATGTCTAGCATGCATAAAGTGGCATTCATTCTTCAATACATGCCTGACACGTATTTCAATACATTCTCATTAAAGTGTAAAACATACAGGAATTCTTTTAGAAACAGGGTTCGTTAGAATTTCTGTATAAATTACGTTTCCAGGTAAAACCACCCCAGGGAATGTATTCGATACATTCTAACGAATCCTCTTTCTACAAGAATTACTGTATACAAGCACGTAATTCCCCCCAAAAAAACCCAATGTACTCTGTGTAGACATGTATAATTTTCAGCGCTCCGGAAGAAGAGTAGTCACGTGTTCAAGCCAAAATAAATGTGATTCATAGATCACCGCGTTGAAACCAAGAAAAAATAGGACAGGTTCTAAATAGGATTTATTCGATGAGTAGACTGAAATTCGAGAGATTTCCTGCGCAGATATCGTGATTGGTGACGTCACTTTGATCATATTTGTTTTTCAACGACTTGTTCGAGCTTTATCGAATATACACGACAGACTTTAAAAGTAATACAAATCACTAGAATAGTACGTTCCTTGCTTTACAACACATAATAAAACTACAGCACGAAACGCTACGTATTTCAATTCACTGTTCACCGAAATGGCAAACAAAGCAACTAATGCAGCGCAAGCAAGTTTGAAAACCAGCCTCTACAAAACGTCACTTCTTAAAAGTAATACACATCACTAGAATCTTCAGCAAGGTAACCACCGCAACGCAAGTTCATCTTTTTAATGCTCGTGCTATCTAGTGTCAATCGCGGTATCTAATAGCAAATCATGGCTAGAAAAAATACTTGCACTTTCACTGTCCCTAACAAAAATCAGCTAAATGTTTCCATAAAGTAAAAATTTCCTTCTTACATGAGAGAGGATTAAATTTAAAAAAACGAGCACAAATAAATTAATTCTAGCGTTACATTTTATAAATTAGTTCTACCATAATTCTTCTATACTTTCAAAACGGGACCTTACTGCGCTGACGTTAACTTCACGTTATAGTGGACTTTCTAGAGTAATACACCCTACGCGTCATGGACAGAATAAATGAGAACAGAAATGCGTAAAGATTCCTATGTATATTAATTTTTCATTTCACCTTTTAAGAACATTTTCAAGTGATAATACGTGTTTCATTCTCAGTGTTTCGGCCTGTTATTATGTATTTTGTTCTCTCTATGTTTACCTGTAGACTTATCTCACCACACACGTCTATTAAGACATATGTGTTACTTTGAATTACATTTATATTGTCCCCTTTTAAATATACATCATTCACATATACACCGTACGAAAAATTAATTCGAGCCATTCAGTGTTAGTCATTTATTGTGCTCTTTTGTTTTTAGAATCGCATATTCTAACGCAAAGTCAAACAGGAACGGTGACAAGGTATTGTTTCAATCAGTTACGAATCTCGAAACTATCTGATATCCATACTCTGCCTATGGGGCCACTAAGACCCTAGTTGAATAAGTTCTTTTGGAATTCCAAATTGTACCAGGATATACTATAGTTTTCCTTTTGATAGAGTCATATGCTTTCTTAAAATCAATGGTGGACAGTCCCATTGTATTCCCATTAAATAATGACGCGCAGCAGAGGATGTTAATTACAAAATTTCTCTCTCTGCCTTAACACAATGGCAGTTAACGTTTAACTTTTCATTATATATATATATATGTGTGTGTGTGTGTGGCGGGGGGGGGAGGGTGTTCCTGCGTAGCCTAGTCGGCAGCGCGCTCGACTTCAGTGTGAGCAGTCTAATAAACAGCATCTGTGCTGAAATCAGAAACATCCCTATTCAGACATTGAACCGTGCGAAGGACGATTTCCATCGTAGATTGTCCGAGTGTCTACGTCAAATTAGTGGTCACTTCAAAACATGAACAAGACTGTGCAAATTTTACAAATGGTAATGTGTAATGGAAGAGAGGATGTATTCTCTGTCTCACAGTAAAACCACCTTTTCTTATTAGAAGACGACCTCAACTTTCCCACATTATGAACGGCGTGCCTCACGTTAATGTTCCCAACGTTGCCGTACTTCAAGCGCTCCTCTCTCTACCGCAAGTAAAAACCTAAGTGTGATGTTTTAAAATAAGAAGGAAAGGTCTGTATAGGAGAGAGAAGGAGAAAGGGGGGAAGTCAGTCCATTGCTGTCATTTAAAGTTTGGCAATAACGTTTCCCATTCTTCAGCAGCTGTACAGTGGGTCGGAAATGATGATTTATGACTGAAGCAGTTTGTCCTTTAGATAAAGAATTTCAAGAATAATAGTTCCGAAGAGAACCGACAAAGGATATTTATATTTTTTTATTTTAACAATTTATATTTTTACAGTAATATTTGTTTTATATGTTTTATTATATTTTATAATGTAACGCAGTGTCAGTTTGCACTCCATAAAGACAGTTTTATGCCACATCCTGTATATAATGATTGAACAGTATATCTAAATTCCAGAAACTTCAAAGCCTTCTATACTTCTTGGAATCTTATACTATACTTAACAATTTCTAAAGCTTTGTCTCAAGTTAAGCTAACAAGTAATACTATTTCAAGTGGGCACTCAGACCTAGAAGATATAGATAAGAACTGAGATTGTGTGTGGTGATTGGCCAGTGGTTGATTAGCTGCCATTGGTCAGTGTTTGAAGAGAAATTGGGGAGAAAATTTATTAATAGCTTTGTTTGTGTAGTCCACTTGTGAATATCTGGCGCTATTTTGCACTCAATATCGCGCACTACGGTGATATCACTGATATCCGCACTGATGCCTATATCCAACCAGATGGTGACACAGATACATGATTAAAATTGACTAGACTCGGCCAGGATATATGCCCCCAGAATAACAGTATTCGTGTGCCATTCTACGGATTCTTCCACACTTGTATCAGCATGGTCGTCTTAGAGGGGGACGGAGGAGATAATATTATGTCCCACCAATAATTTTCTGTGTCATATCTGAGGTCGCGAACTTGCCGGCATTTTACCAGCAGGGCCAAATAAATTGTTGACAGCTTGTTAAAAACAGGCCTATATTATAGATAATTTGTGAGGGTTGCCACAAATTTTATATACTAAAGTTGGCAATCCTAGTCATGCCTCATATCAATGTTTAATTTATTCTACGATATTAAATGTGGTTTCGGTAAATTATAGTATTAACACTTGAAACCGAGACTTAACAGAACTTCATAACCAAAGTAGTTGTTGTATGTACGTATTGTAACTTTATATTCAAGATATACCGTAGTAGCTCATTTATTAAATTCTTGTTCGTTACCTCTTTGTAATGCTTGATTATTTATTAGTCAGTAATTTTGAGTGACAAGTTTTAGCAGTTCTGATTTTAAACGCATGGACAAACTTAATCTTACATTGGCAAATAAAGAGAAGTCAATTACGATTGAAATACGCTGTAGGTGTCCTCACTAAGATTTCTTGGAGAGACAACATGTGACCCCTAAATGAACGCCTCTCCATATGTTAGTTTAGTTCAATAGCCAATAACATATTTGATTCCTTTCTTCTAACATGAGTAGCTAAATTGGCTTTGCTTTATTACTATTAATCAATCACAGCTTTATTAGGGCTGGATCTAACATTTTTGTTGTATTATGTGTTGAAATTAACTCATTTTATGGAACTTTCTGAACAGTACATTTCAAAAGATAAACTGCAAAGAAGCCATGCCAGTTAAAAAGCACATTCGGTACGGATAAAGGTTCTTTGATATGTGTGAATATTGGACAACTCAGGACTGGAAAAATGTGATTTTCTCAGATCAAAAGAAATATGCTGCGTTTGGTAACGGCAGTGGATAGAGCTACAAGAGGAGTTACAGAAGGATTGTGTTGTAGAGGCAAAGTTAAGAGAAAGTGTGGTGATCAATATTTTCTAAAGAGAAGGTATGAATTAAGATTTGCTCAGGAACAATCGGTATTGTGAAACACTTAAAAAGTGGGATTTGAATACAGGTATGGACGATTTCCATGTGAAAACCAAGGACCATTCATATTTCAAGATGATATTGTCAGTTGTCAACGAGGTAGGGTTTTACAGCTGTGTCTATATCAAATCAGGTTATTCAGTAGTTAAACTGGCATCCCAGTTAACCCGACATGAGTCCTATTAAGAATTTGTTGTTGGCAATGGCTTCAAAACTTGTGAACGTGCTATATTATTAAACAAAAGTAATATACAAAAGTGCCGTTGTTTCGTATTAAGAAATTTAGCATAGTGCACGTCATAAATTTGTAGAGTCAATGCCACAAATTGTTCGAGCTCTCAAAAAGACTCAAGATGGATACACAAAGTGCCAAGGCAAACTTATTTCCATCAAGAAAAAACTAAAAGTTAATGTGTGGTAATATTTTTCAATGCAACAACCAAATACTGTCCCCCATGATATAATTTTAATTATGTTAGTTACTACTCCTATTTGCATTCGATAAAACCTGTCGGTAGGGATGTTTTTTGGACGGAAGTGTATTATTCAAACAGTGTCTCCTAATGAGTATGTAGAAGATGTGCTAGTGGAAAGAAAAAAAAACAGATCGTAGAAGTTCTCAGAATATTTAACATTGCTTACTTAGTTTTATCTGCTAAAAATCTTAAGTTCCTCTTCCCGTTGTTAAAATATAAAGAATTAACTAACCATGTGTTTCTCTTTATGTTTCAGTACATTATCAATGTTGCAGTAGTAATAGGTGTTAACCTACCAAGCGCTTCATATGTGTACTTAAAAGCTGACGAGTTGAAATCAGAAGAGAGCAATTATAAATATTTCATGATGCAGACTCTAGTTGAAGCTAATTTTGATGCACATGAAGAGACTAACTGGAATCAGATGCAGGAAGCGGTTAGTACATTCGAATATATTGAGACTCTAAATATAGTTCAGTTTGAACTACAGAAAAACACATACAGCAACTCGAACTTAATGGGAACAGGATGGTATCAATTGAATTACATGTTTTGCATTAAAAGGAAAGAGTATAAATTGCAGTAGTGGTTGAAATAAATAAAACCACAAGGTACTATATAAAATGTACCATTCTCTTCAACAGTAGACGTATTCATTATGCCAAGGAACGTAGTCAACCTGGGGTATACGAATAGAACTATCCTACAGTGCCAGGCAAAAACAATACATGACCAAGAGTGTTCATACCAGTTGCGTAAATATGAAACCGGAATTTATGTACAGAAAAGACACAGTGATTGGATGGCAATGCTAAGAACTATTTTATTCGAAGTATTGGTCATCGCTAGTGATATATTTCTGCCATTGTTCCGGCAATGTGTGGATGCCAGACCCAAACAGCTGTACCTCTTGTGCTGCAAACCAGTCATCAAGCCATTCTCGTAAGATGCTAAACACTGGTTAACAAGTGCGTGTCCCATGGATACAAATAAATGAAAATCGGAAGGAGCTAAGTCTGGTGAGTAAGCCGCATCCGGAAGAATTTCCCAGCCAAACGTCGCATTCGTTTCCTTGACCGGTATTGCTGTGTGGGAAGGTGCATTATCGTGAAGCACAATCACTTTATGTTGTCTTTGGTCACATTTAGGTCGTTTTCACGCAAAGCTTGATGCAAATCGATCATTTGTTGTCGGTACCGTTAGGTATTAACGGTTTCGCCAGGTTTCAGCAGTTCATAATAGATCACTCCGTTCTGATCCCACAAAACACAAAGCGTCTTGCATAGCGTCTTCCCTCCATAGCGATTTGGTCTTGCAGTCGATGTCGCCGGTTCTCCTGGAGCTACCCATGATCTTTTACGCTTAGGATTCTCAAAATAGATCCACTTTTAGTCACCAGTCACAATTCGATGGAGAAATGATTTCCTCTTGTACCTGGCGAGCAGAATTTCGCAAGTGGTTTTTCGGTTTTCCTGCTGTCGTTCAGTCAATGCATGTGGAACCCATTTTCCCTCCTTCTGAATCTTTCCCATGGCTTTTAGACGTATGGAAACTGCTTCTCGTGTCACATTTAATTGATCCGCGAGTTATTGTTGCGTTTGAGCGTCATCCTCATCCAACGAAGCTTGCAATTCGCTGTCTGCAAACTTTTTCGGTGGTCTTCCACGTTCTTCGTTTCTCACGTCAAAATCGCCACTTTAAATTTTTGTAAACCACGCATAGCACTGTGACTTACCAAGAGCATGATCACCGTAAGCTTCGACAAGCATGCGATGCGATTCTGCAGCAGTTTTCTTCAAATTATAACAAAAAATCAATGCTGTCCGCACATCGTAGTTTGTAGGTACAAATTGCGCCATTTTCAACGCTATTAAACACTACATTATGACATGAAACTTATCTGGCTGTGAGTTGCAAATCGTAATCAGTAGTCAAAACAAGCAAGTGGCGCCAAGGTCGCAGTTTTACGGTAACCACAGTGACAGCTAACGCCGTCTATGCACAAATTCCGGTTTCATATTTACACACCTGGTAGTTATTATTTAATGATTACTTCTTGCAACCAAAGCCTACCCGCATCTATAACTTACTCAATACGCCATATCTTTCAAATACTACATTTGTACGCCCAACTCAACTACATGGTAACGATTGCTTGGACAATATCATACATTTTATATACCAGGAGATGTGTTAATCTTCCACAACTAACTTTCACACTTCACATCAAAAAAATTGCGATTGTGAACACCATGCGACTAGACCAACCAATTAACACTTTCTTATCCTATAATCGTGTCTGGTAAAGTGATCCTCCCTCTCTCTCCATTCCTCCGTCGCTCTCACTTAACGAAACTCACCAAATAACGTGAGCAATTCTTTTTTCCAAATATACATGAATTAGTACTGATAAAATGAAAAAATAAAAGCGAGATGAAACAGCATACATAAGATGATGTTATACAGGAAATAATAATTTAAACACACAAAGAAATATTGACACCGATGGATGTCTGTTAAACAGAGACAGAAAAATCAGAGAGAGAGGAAAATTGTAAATTTTGTATCTTTGGGCCATTTTAGTAACTAATTACTTCGGCCCGTTTCGAGTCCATTAGCTGTTAAGTCTCTAAAATCCACAAATATCCGTAGCCCAGCAAGGATTCGAACACGGGACCTTCGAGCCGCTGGCTTAGCATCCCTAACTGCACGACTGCCAGGTCGGTTAAATGAGAGAGAGGGAAAGGATGAGAGAGAAGACGAAGAAAGTGCGAAACAGGGAGAGATTATAAAGTACACTTCCCAAAATCCAACAGCAAGTTAGAAGTGACTTTTGGATTTTATATTTTCTTAGAGCAATTCGAATATATAGACGGGTACTTGAAAAATTCTTTAAGTCACTTTCAAAAAGGCGGCCTGATTTGGTGGCCAGATTAAATACTGATGAATTCCAGTGAAACTGGAGAGTTCTTAGATACATCTAGGATAATGTCAAATGTTTAAACAAATGTTCTGTATAACGAGCAGGTACCTACGTATTGGGTACAAAGTAATACTTTCCCTTTAACGTAATTATTTAACATAACTAAAAATACGTTTTGAATCATATGAATGATTCTTCTTCGTTTTACTTCTTTGTTTCTAAAAGTGCGAATATAATTTTATGCAAGAGTTCATCAGAAAGGAATGGGTTCTTCTCCATCATTAAGACGTTAGAAAAATAAACAGGATTTTTTTAAAGTAAATAGATCAACTTTATTTTTTACTTTTCTTCAAATCTGCAGCTTATTTAGAGAAAAGAAAATGTACTCTCCAAGGTTAGAATTCATGAACTCAGTCCTGAGAATCGGATACCTTACCAACAAACCACAGAGGCTTGGTTACTCTGGTGATCAGCAATACAGCATTTACTGGAAACGATCTATATTCTACGGAACTCCTGTTTCGTAACAAAAACAAGATTGTCTTTAATTCCAGTCGTGATCTATTGTTTGCTGCGTATATTGCAACAACACGCGAGTACGTGTTCAATAATTTCGTTGAAGACTATAGGCTAGGAACCACAGTTTGTTTCAAATAACAAACGAGTTGAATAAACATTAGTGTGTAGCAATTTTTTAATAACAACAAGGGGCAGGATGCAAACCCACTGAAAACATGAATTTATATTTGACACAAATAACTCAGTAATCGTGTTTTAAGGAGTCAGAAGTATTCATTTGTCTTCGTGATAAGAAAATGACTTATATCTCAAAAAATGTTTTATACAGAAACCTTCGTGATCGACCACCATATGTTGTCCCCGTCCACAATAGAGCGGATTTTAATTTTAAAAGAAAACATCATCAAACTGTCCCTGTTCGTTTTCAATTTAGTCCGCTATTGAGAGAGTATCCTACCATAATTTTCAATGATGTTCTGCGGGAGAATTTAAAACTTTCTGCTATCGCACGTTTCACTATAATAATGATAATAATAATAATATTTATTCTTATAAGCCTGACTTTTGAACTTGCACGGAGAAATTATTGCTTACGATGTTAACGTTGCTTTAATTTTCCCTTAATTTTTTGTTATTTCGCATATCAGGGGACATTAATTTGTCTTTAAGTCGTCGAATAAATAAATTTCGGCGTGCACTTTGGTGTAAAGAAATTAGAGCAAGACTACGGTTGTTTCAAGAAATCAGCTCTGACTTTAGTAATATTTTCCTGATGTTTTAAGCTGCCAGGATGGTGAAGTGGTAACGTTGTTAATTT
Organism: Lepisma saccharinum; assembly: GCA_022664845.1. Classification (NCBI taxonomy): domain Eukaryota; kingdom Metazoa; phylum Arthropoda; class Insecta; order Zygentoma; family Lepismatidae; genus Lepisma; species Lepisma saccharinum. Next base: position 34,834 of record JAGDQP010018874.1, read on the forward strand.
CTCAGTACTAAAGGAAGCCAACATAGGTTCAAACCCTCTTCTATCCAAGGTTTTACAAAACGAATGTAAACAATGGAGTAGTTAATGAATTTCTCTTAATATACGTTGACTCCTAAAGAATGTGTGGAAGAAAACACCTTTGTCACGATAAGAGAAGACGATTTACGAAGATACAGGCAAAATAATGTATGTGGGCATTAACAGGTCAATTGGGAACACGTCGTTGATCTGATGTTTCCACTTTACGTGTTAATTTTAGAAAGAAACACTATACCACGTGTTGAGCAGGATTTGGCTTGCATAACCTGTGGATAATTGGCTATCATTTCAGACTTTCATTATGAAGACCTGAGTTCGATTCCCAACTAGCTAGTGTTTATTAAGAATAAAATTAAGGCTGCAAACTGAGATTCATCTAAAGTTGGATAACTTACGAGGCATGAGTAGGGAGAATCAGAGTAAACTACAGTATGTGTGTGTTCTTTAGCATAACGATAATGTCGTTTTCATGTTTCCATTGTTCTCTCTCATACTCTTTCTCTTTACTCCCTCACTATTAATCTCTCCTGTTCTCTTACTTAGCGCTTCTCTGTCTTACACACACTCTCTCTCTCTCTCTCTCTCTCTCTCTCTCTCTCTCTCTCTCTCTCTCTTTGTTCGTGTGCGTGTTCCAGAGCTGAAAACGGGTCATCTTTGGGATTCCGACTAACCCAAATATATATAAGTGAACCGGTGACCCAGTGACCCGGTGGAAAACTTAACGCAAATGACCTGTACATTGTATTTTTCGGTCTCCGGGAGTAACATCTCACCCTTGAAAGAAACACTTTTTCAAACGGAAGGAAATAATTTAAACCTCTGTTTTGTACTTCGAGTTACCGGGTCTGAACGAATTCAAATCCTAGACCCAGTGACGCGGTTTAAAATCTGACCCGAATCACCCAACTGACCCGGTGAACCGTTTAAGCTCTCGTG
>JAGDQP010018875.1:1164-20882 GCA_022664845.1 Lepisma saccharinum
TCTGCATTTTTATTAAACGCAATTGTGTTCTTTATGAAAATAAATATTTCCAGAAAAAATATTGTTCCAGCTTTCATTTAAAAGCTTAATATTAAATTGAAACTAAGAAATTGAGTACGTTGAATGAGGTAATAAATTTACAAGAACTTTCATTTACTTCAGTGCAAGGCTAGTGTTTTATGAAGGTTTAAGATTTTTACATTGCTCAAATTTTCAAGCTAACGCCAATATATCAGATTAGAATTGTTTTCCGTGTTTTTTCGTTTCCAGTCGGACTTAATTGTATGGCGTTCGAAATGTTTTGTTGTCGTTAAACTACAGTAAACCCTAAAAGATCGTGAGACAAATCGTAGTCCTTCACCAGAAATCGGTTGCATAGATTTAGTATTCGGTTTATGCTTTTATTCGCCGACCGGGTGGCCGTGCGGTCTGTGGCGGTAGGCCAATGGTTCGAAGATCCCGGGTTCGAGTTCCGGCAGGCACATGTGTGTGGATTTTAATAGCTAAGGGACGAATCGTGACGGGCCGAAGTCCAAAGTTACTAGACTGGCCCATATAAAAATAAAATTTACCAAAGTTTTTATGCTTTTATTCGCTTGTTCGTTGCTCTGTGGTGGTGAAACTTAGGACTCGGTTTAGCATTGTCTTTACTCATACGAGTCGGTACGGGATAGTTATCGACGTTGATGTATTTCATTTCACCCGAGCATATGGTGTGTGTACTGAGGTAGGTTCCGCAATACATATTTAGGGTGTTCTTTGACTTTTCTTTCTGGTGAAGAATGGCAAATATCAAATACGGCTCTGGGCTTACTTTAGTTCGTGTCCGCCCATTTTTCCGGTACGTGTGTTCCGTTTGCGTTTTCGTCTGTTTGCGCAGGTTCTGGAGTCGTGATGTGGTGTGTTGTTTCTTTAGCAGCATTATGCTAGTCGAGTTTGGCGTAAGCTTTAGTTTACTGACTCTGCATCGGGTTCGGGTTTTCCTGTGTTTTGCTGCTTGACCGGGTTTTCTTTCTTCAAGTGGGTTCCTTCCAATGTTCTCTTCTGGTGGGTTGGCGTGTGAGTTTCACCCCTTCCTTTGTTTTCTCGCCTTTTGGGCTTTCGTTCAGTGTTTCTCTCTTTCTCCTCTTGTGTTCGACCGGAGTTTGCGCTCTTTGCCTGCTGTTTCGTATCGCATGTTCACTTCTTTTCGCGCTGGTACTTCTTCATCTTCATCTCTCCGATGGGAGATTTTTCCACTAGTATCATATGTGATACAGTGAGTGCTGATTTGCTTCGTGAGTAGGTAAGCAGTGGGAAATGACCATGACTGGTGAATCTGTTTTAGCTGTGTGACCCGGTGTCTAGTTGGCTATTCAGGTTCCAGTCTATGCGTCATGTTTTATAAACTCCTTACGAATTCTTCCTCTGTCTTATTTTTACAACGATTTTAGATTCTGTTGTTTTACCTTCTTTAGTGAAAAACTTCATCCAGCTTTTTTTAAGCTGTTGGCTATTGTTCTGTTTCGGTCCAGCGGCTGCCGTTCTCCCTCTTGTGTGGATGAGGTTTCAAATGGTGTGTAGTGAATATAAAGCTATGTCATTATGAAGCATAATTAATAACTCTAAATCATCCTAAATACTACAAGAAGTGCGAGTTATTTTTGCGAATTAGTGAACAAATAAGTATAATTCTATTGTGTGGAGATTAACAAAAAACTTCTTGTTTAAATCCATACTGCAAGGAAAAGACTTGCTAGTCTTTTTTTAATAATAACGAATAGTGTTTTATTATATTTGTTACTGTGCATTCTAATAATTAATTTTATTTAATAATAACAGTATTCTACTTCGTAACAAATGATTAATAGCGACAAACAGTTAACGGAACGGTATACACAAATATACCTAAGAGTGCAATGTCACAAAACATAAATGAAGGAGTGCTTGTTCCAGAAACTGCTGATGTAATAGTAATGCATGATAATGTAATAACATCTTTAGAATCAGGTATACATTTACTTAATGATATTGAGGAATCAAAGATTGAAATAAGTAATGAAAATATATAAGTACAAGACCAAAACATAAAATACAGTACAAATAATGTTAATGATCCTTCATGTAACGAAAAGGATAAAGTGGAGTTTACTAGCCCCAACCCAAGTAAGCAAAACATAGTAAATATACAAGATGCTAACCACAAATAACGTCCTAACCTATCTCAAGATGCACAAGCCTATGCTCAAAGCTTAATAAAACTGAGTGAAGAGGTAGTAATAAATAAAAATGATTACAATGGCGAAAAGCAAACTTCTTTCCTGTCTTTGCAAAATGATGATTTCAATCAAGATGGCAACAAAATTATTTTTAAAAAATCTTATCACAAGATGCTGACAATTCTAGAGATAATGGTAAAGATAAAAAAATCTGAAGCTATCCATGCAGGAACCTCAATCAGTTAAACAAACTAACCCTAACCTATATAATTTAAGCAATGTCGGTCGTTACGTCACGATTCTAGAAAGTACTCAAAATATAAAAATAGGAGGTTGGAACGTAGTCCCTACACCGTTAAAACTGCAATGAGAGGATCTACAATTTAAAGAAATTGAGCCAGCTGGTAAAGCTAAGGTTAAATTATATTTTGAAATCGCAGAGAAAGAAAATGCTTTTACAACTATAATTGAATTTCAAGAGAAATTAAAGGTGTCTTTAAAATTCCTAGAATGTTAATACAGTGGAGTACCAGTACATATAACTGAAGAAGAAATAACACATAATGTCAATACCCAATTCTCAACATTCGAAGGTTAAAAAACGCATTATTGACAATTTTTTTTTCAAATTAATTTATACATCTTTAATAGAATTCACCATTCAGTGTCAAAAAACTTCCGGATTACATTATCAAAAGTGAGATTATCTGTTCAGTTTAAAAAACGCAAAGTAATTCAATGTTTGAACTGTCATTTTTTGGCCACTATAAAGAGAAATGATATAACATTGCATGTTGTTCAGACTGTGGTATGGAAAAGCATACAAATCCTTGTCAGAAAGAAAAACACTATATTAATTGTAAAAGTACTAGTCATGAAACAAATTATGTACATTGTCCAGAACGTCTAATTCTTCAAAATGCATACGATATCATGGCGAAAGACAACCTACCTTATCACGTGACTATAAACATTGCTCGTGGTAAACCTATAAGTATAAGCAGATACACAAAAACATCTTACTCTCAAATTGTGCAACAACCTAAGTCTATTTCTAACCCTAAAAATATAAGTAATAGAAAAGAAAATCATGATCTGCCATTAACTACAACGGCAATTTCATCATAGCCAACAGGACAAAAACTTGCAGAAATCAATAAATGGGTCGAGGAAGAAAGAGAACAAGAAGTTTCAAATGGCAATAAATATCTTAAGATTTTTTTAGAATTACTTGCCGTGACTCCTCTCTAAGGAGGGCCCACAAGGAAACACTTCCGGTACGGCAGAGCACCCTTGCCTCCTTTCCGAATTCAATGGTCCTCCGTTCCGTTATGCTATGTCCCGTTCACTTCCGTTATGCACACTTATCCGAATTAAATGTGTTTAAAATTTTAACCACAGATGTCACCCAACTCTTGAAACAGCTGAAAACCCTCCGCGCGTAATGTGAGTGAGTATTGGACAATGCGAAGTCAAGGTAGTTTGATGCGAAGTGAATAAGGCAAAAAGCAAAATAGACGAAGAAAGATGTAGGCGTAGAGCTCCCATACTTGTAGGTATTCGGCATATATTAAATAAAAACAGACGAAGATTGATAGCTATTCTAAGGATAATCACAATTCAGGAAGCTTTTGCAAGCTATATGCGTTTCATGAACTATGAATCATTAAATAATGTTATACCCGGATCTATGAATAACCATCTAAATCGTGAGCCTTGACAGCGTTACGCATTTAAAGTTATATAAACTCTTCAAATAATTATAAGAGTTCTTAATCTTAGTATTCTTAAATAAATTACTCATATGTTACCCTCTCGTCTATTAATATCTACATGGAAGCCCATTGGGGAAATGCAACCAGCAATATTTTCATATTGCGAACTTAAATTATTCAATGATTATGAAGATACATCACTCAAAACATGGTACAATATCGATAACATAATGTGAAATGAAATCTTAAACTATAAAATACTTACATTCAAATACTTCGGCACGGTCGTTCACAGGCACATACTCAGAAGTTGATATGGGAGGAATCCGAGGTCTGTCTTTGTATGAAATTTTCGAAAATGCATATAATTATGCCAATTTCACAAAAAATCTTAATTGGGAGGGGAGGGGTCCGGACCCCCAGGACCCACCCCCTACGTACGTCCTTGGTCGTTCATTTTAAACTTGTAACACGTAATCACTCTACACATTTGTTCCAACTACAAAGTGGAGAAGGAATTTTGGCATGCAATATCCTGCTCTTTTTTTCTTTTCAACATGGAAGCAGCGCGCAACCGAACGGAGGGTCAAGTGACCATCTGGTCCTCCAATGCTCCGTTCACTTCAATCATCCGTCGACGGGGAATTCGGATAACCATGGACGGTGCATCCGACGGAGCAAGGGTACGTAACAGAGCATAAAGTGCCAATTCGGAAAGGGGGTTGAGTTAACAGCCCTTTTTCGTATGCCCATCACTAACCGGGAGCTGCCCCTCCCCGCGGCTAACGTCGCCCAACTCCCTTGGGACGCACCGTGTGCATCCTGCCCTGGTGGGTTTATATACATCCTCGTTTTTAGTGGCCTCTTTTAAAATTATTAACAACTTTCATTAAATTTCCTTTTGTGTATTTACATAAAAAACGAAAAAAAAACTTATTTTCTTTAAAAAATATGCAAAAAACCGACGCCAGGGTTCGAACCCGGGAACTTCGGATCAGCTTCCAGATGCGTTAGCCACAAGACCAAGCTCGAACTTCCGGATTAAGCTCATCTCGGTGATACTTCAAACTACGCGAGAGTAGGCTATTCCTACCGGAAATGTTTCCACATGAGTTCTATTAATAACAAGCCAGTTCAAATAGCTTTAAAAAAATGCGAAAATATCAAGAAAAGAGAAACATATGAACGACAAAAGAGAAATAAATAATCATAAAAAATCAGCGAATATAGTACATAACTACTAATTACCGAGTACTTCTTCTTATAATTATAGCACAATGCCTCCCCTCATGCAAAATACGGTATTTAGATCTATACAACAACTTCAAATGATGTTTCATAATACCATATGGGATATGACGAATTTATTATCAGAAACATTAGACAACAAAAATGTAAAAAAAAATATTTGCAAATTTGAGCATATTGTTAAAACCGCTGCAACATTTACCTCAATATTTTCGTAAAAAAAAAAAAAAAAAAAAAAGATACAAAGTTACAAAGATCAAGTTTCTCTATCAATGTGCTACATAATGCTATGTTACGAATGTGGATAAGCACAGTGCAAGGAAAGGGTATCGTAGCCAATGTAACAAGAAACACATAACATGCAGATATTAACTATAAATTGGATATTTATTAACACAAGTTCGACCGAGAACAAGGTACCACTGAAAACTCCTAAACTGTAGTAACCATATATTCGTATAAAACAATTTGTACACCATTAATCGGCTACAACTATATCGTCCGTGTCGGCCGCAAGATTCAGATATGACTTATGATCGTAAGTCGAAATACAAATCAAAATCGTTTAGCTTTTGATCCTAGGTACACTATCAAACTCATGAAGAAGGACATCGTCTCTAAGAACTTGTTTAGAAACGACATGATAACAGAAGAATAACGGAACTAGATACTAACAAAGACTGTGTCGACAATCATCGCGGAAAGAGCTAGACGTAGTTAACAAAATTCAAAGATGACAAAGGTAACTAACTATTGCGGTATAGCACATAAGTCTACTTAAAATTAGATGAAAATTATTCATTGGAATGTAAAATTATTTTAGGCACATCTCCATATACAGAGGTGTAGAAATTCTTATCCATGAAAACGTAAAATTTCAACTAACAATTGCTCTTAAATTAAAAATAATACAGAACTATAATGTGGAGTTAGTGTGATAAATGCTATAATTGTAAATAAAAAATAACTATAATATCTACTGACATCTCCTCAAACCGAAAATGTCAAACTATAACACTAAATAGTTTAACAAAATTATATAAAATAACCTCAAATCCTAAATTATTACTCGGTGACTAGAACTCTCATCTGCTAAAATGAACTTCTAAGTATACATGCAAACTCGGGGAAACATTGAGAGAGATTTTTGATCTTCATTCATTAGTCTTAATGACAAATCTATCACACATGTGCCTTCAAATGGCTGTTCACAATCTTCTATTGATTTAGCAATATGTACTAGTGAATTAACTCCTTTATACACATGGAAAACTGCTGATCACATGTATACTAGTGATAACTTTCCACGCATTTTAGAATTCCAACAAAATTTTCCGTGTCGTACACAACAATATTCTTTCTCGTTACGTAAATGGTACATTAAATGTACAAACTTTGAACACTTTAGAAACACATTTGATAATTTAATAAATAATCAAACTAACCCTCAAACAGAATTAACACAAATCTGGAATATCTGAAAATAAGAGACTATGTAACTTTATAATATATAAAATATTTACAAAAAGCTAAGTAAATCATTGTTAGAGATGTCAGCCAAATGTACACGTATAGTTTTAAATAATATACATCAACTAGAAATATTTTTTAAATTACCCCAAATGATAATGTAGTATAGATATTTTCTCTTTCTTTCTTTCCTTTTTATCTTTTTATAACTTAATGATTAAGTAATTAATCAGTTGTACTGATTACAGATACATGTTGCAACAAAAAATTGATATGTATATATAATAGAGCTAATATGCTATGATCTAAAATTATAAAATAAAAATAAAAAATATTCAAATAAGACATCAAATTGTAAAGTTTAAAATTGTATATCATTAAAACATATCTAACTTTCACGAATATTATGGAAAAATATTTCTATTATGACGCTGAACTGTAAATTGAGTGTCAAATGTCATTAATTTGAGTGTGAAATATAATCAAGAAAATGTCAATCTGAATCACACAATTGAAAACTTGAGTTGCAGTTCTATAACTATGAACGAAAATACAGAACAAAAAAGAAATTACTAAATCTCCAAATCTTCATGGTCTATTCTCTTACCTTATTTTTCCCATTTATAATTTTCCTGATGAAGGACTCTATAAGTGTCCGAAATATAGCAAATCATAGTGATTCTTATTGTGAACACGTCAGTTGGAGAAAGTGTTAACCTTATTGAAAGTGCTATAAACATGAAATGATATGTTAAACAATGCTATATTAAAGAAAACTGTGTAACTATAATCATCTAATAAGAATATAGATGTATTTTTTTTACAAAAACATGAAGATCACAGCAATCAAGGAAAATTACTAATATAAATAAATAATGAAAAAGTGAACGATATATATGTATAAATATTATGATGCTTCATAATAAGTAAAACATCTCAAATCTAACGTAATCGCAATGGATAGGCACTCTTAGCTCTTCCGCGACTAAATATCGATCGAACGAACGAACCAGTGGTTAATGTATCCACTGATCCGGAGGTCCCGAGATCGAACCATGGCGTGGTTACTTTTACATTTTTTAAAGAAAATTAACTTTTTATGTATATACGCATTAGGAAATTTAATAAAAGTAGTGATTTAATATACCAAATAGAGGCCCCTAAAACTAAGATGTATATTAACCTACGAGGGCAGGATGCACACCTCGCGAGGCGACGCGGTGCGTCCGAAAGGAGATGGGCGGCGTCAGCCACGCGGTAAAGGATCAGCCCCCGGTTAGCGGTGGGCATTCGCAAAAGAGCTGTTAACTCAAAGAGTGTTGTGCCGTGCCGGAAGTGTTTCCAGGCGAGCTCTCCTTAGAAAGGAACCACGGGACTTTGGTTCTTAAAAAACGGCTCTAAAACCGTTAGGTGGAGGAGTTATCCTTGCTATTCTGAAAGAATATCCAACATTTGTAGTAAGTAATGATGATATGGAAATTGACTGTGTTCTTGTTAAACTAATGATAAGTAGTTTATCATTTTATTTGAGTAATACATATTTCTCACCAAATTGTAGAGATGAAATTTATAACAACTTCTTTCAGCTTATTGATAGTCATAGTTCAGAGTGCTAGCACAGTCTACTCGTAGGTGATTATAACATACCCGAAATAACTGGTATACAAACAGAATTCATGCAATCTACGACTTTATGCAAAGATCTGTATAACTTTATGTCATATCGCGAAATGGAAAATGTTAGAAATTTTAATAACATAACACTAAATTTAGTTCTTACAAATATACCTCATGTTTCGGTTTCTAAAGAGACTAATCCATTAGTTCCTGAAGACAAGCATCATCCAACTTTACCTGTTGAAATTCAATGCAAGCGTACAAAAAACCCTCGGACAAAAAATACAGTCAAAATTTTTCACTTTACTAAAACAAATTCCGAAGCAATATATCGGGAGTTGGCTGACATTAACTGGGATATTCTAGACTAACACAACATTAATGCAGCTCTAGACAACTTCTATGAAATCATAAATGAAATATTTGCAAAACACGTTCCCTGCAAGGAAAAAAAACACTGAACTACCTACAAGGAAAGAAAGGCAATTACTTATCCTTATAGTTCACTCCATCTATTATCGAAAGTATAAAACAAAAATCTTTACATTATCGTAAATGGAAAAAGAAAATAGGTAACACTAACAAACATCCTGAAATGTTTGTCAAACTGAGATCATCGATATAAAAAAAAGGAAATAGCCTCAAAATCTGCAAATTTTATTAGGGAATCTGAGGAAAGTGTTTTAACTGACCCAACTCAAATCTGGAATATCGACTCGTAATGGAATTGACCTGACTCAAATATGTTAGAAAGAGGTCACAAAGATCAGCAGAAAGTACATTAAAATACGGTAAGCAAGTCTTGAATGAAGATCCAAATATTGCAAATACGTTTGCTCATTTTTTCCAGTCACTTTATAAACGATCAAAAATTAACTTTAATTATGATAAGCTAGACAGAGCATCAATCAATGGCAAGTTAGACATGTTTAACCGAAACCCGATCAGTCTTAAAGAAACTGAAGATGCCATTAAAAATTTTAAACCAAAAAGGTCTGTTGGACCTGACCACCGTATGTAATGAAAGAGTGTGCAGAAATTCTAAATCATTCCCTACATAAAATCATAAATTTGTCTGCATCTACAGCAATCTTTCCAGATAAATGGGAAGTTGAACTATCTTTCCAATACCGAAGGAAAACTGTGCGAAACAAATTGATAGTTTTAGACCAATTGCATTCCTATGTGCACCGGCAAAACGAGCACATAATATATAAACGATTGCTTACCCATATTCAATCAGTAATCTCAAAATATCAATTTGGTTTTTTGTGTAATAGGTCTATAGTCACCAATCTTGTAACAGTCACTGATTTAATTGCCGAAAAACTTGACATAGGTGGGCATGTAGATATAATATATATAGACTTTGCAAAAGAATTTTATACCGTAAATCTCGATATTCTGTTAAACAAATCTTATAATATTAATTTAACGAAGCCTGTCCTGAACCTCATGAAATCTTACCTAATAAACAGAAAATACTATGTTACATATAACGGTTATGTCAGTGATAGTTTCAACGTAACGTCAGGGGTTTCTCAGGGCTCTAACTTGGACCCACTTCTCTTTCTTATATACATAAATGACCTGCCCGAAACCTTGTCAAAGTCAAACAAAATCCGCTCTTCGCGGATGATCTAAAGATATATCAATGATTGTGAAGAACTGCAAGAAGACCTAGTGTCTTGGTGTGTAAACAATGATCTATTGCTCAATATCAAGAAATGTTCGGTTGTAACATACACAAAACGAAAAACGTAGCACACATACCAATATAAGATCAAGAATGAAACGATCAGTAGAGTAAACATACTGAAAGATCTTGGAATTATTTATGATTCACAACTAACATTTACAAAACATCTAGATTACACCATTAATCAAGCATATAGAAACTCGGTTATATTTTACGTCTAACGAGCGAATTTCGGAACACCAATGCACTTATCATGCTTTATAATTTATACGTCCGATCCAAATTAGAATATGTTTTTTTAATATGGGCACCTAGTTTAGAAACATATAAACGTAAAATTGAAGCGGTACAAGCCAAATTCCTTCGGGTCCTAGGTTTTAGACAGACGAAATTCTACCATCGTTTTGTTTCTTATCATTCGTTGCTGATAAACTATGACCTTATTAGTTTCCAACAGAGAAGACAAATAAATGATATGCTATTCCTGTATAAAATATTAAATAAGCAGATCAATGATACCTCGTTATTAAGTAAAATAGGTTTATGCATCTCTACTGGAAAAATTCGCTTGGGAAACTCTAAAATATTTTGCTTCAAAAAACATCATAGAACAGATGTACTTTTCAAGTCGCCTACATGGAGAATGTGCGCAACCTTCAATACTATATCCAATCAGAATCCTAATGTAGATATATTTCACATGCAAAGGAAAGAATTTCACAATGCAATTAAATATGCTGTGTTCAATTTAACAAATATATTAAAATTGGTTATAATTGTGCCTTAGAATTTAAAATTGAGTTTACTTGTTACTAGGTAACTCAAACCTGCACTGAATTTAGCCTCGGGACATTAAATTATTTAAATTTCACTGCTCGTGTGAGCAGATTATAATCAATTGTATGTTTTATGTGAATTAAAAACATGTATGGTACTCTTGTAATTGGGAATATGAATCCCTGTTGGAGTTCAATATAAATAAATAAAGAATGATCAGGTGCAATTGACCAATGGTTGCAGAGAAATCGGCGGGAAATTTTATTAATATCACTGTTTGTGGTAGGCCATTTTTTACGAATATCTGTTGCTAGTTTACACTCAATGCCGTTCATTACGGTGATAGATATTCAAATAACACTCATAGTCGCCAAAGGTCGACACTGGTACGTGTGAAAAAAATTGGTTAGAATCCGTATAGAATGGTACATGAATACTACGTGCATGGGCGGTGATTAAGGGGCAGTTACTGCCCCTGCCACTTTTTCAGAGCATATGGCTAGTGAAACAGGATATAAAAATTGCATACTGAAAAGCGTAAAGAGAGAAGGCAGAATTGTTTACTGTTTTTCGAGTCATTTGTTGCACACTGACAATAGCCTACTACAAAAAAAGTATTTCTTAAAGATTTTGTGTGATTAGCGTGCGTTATTTTCTTGATTATTATGATATGTTACAAATTGTCTGTTCACGCTCGTCCAGTTTCAGTTGTTGGGAAATTGTGTAAACTTAGAATTATCACAGAGCAAATGTTATAACTGCAAAATTAACATGCTACCGGCTATTTGTTGAATTTACGTCATTTAGGTATTTTTGGCTCAGTTGGAGAGAGTAACGGAAAGGATGTGGCGAGTAGTAGGCCATCGCCTAGTTGATAGGTACCATCTGGGAGTTTGCCTGGCGTTCTGACTTAAGAAACCCCTGCTTGTGTCTTGTGTATTAAACATTATAGGAAGCCCTCAACTCAACTTTAACAGCTTTAAACAGCAACTAAAAGTACGTAAAATAAAGTAAACGTAATTCTCTGACAATTCAACTTCCAAGGGGCAGCACAAGAATGGCGGACGAAATATATATACAAATTGTATTATTAAAATTCTTAAACAATACAATTTATTCGCTTTTCTACTATAGAGGGTCAAAGAGAATCACAGCAGTAGGGCAAAGAATCAACATAAATTTACGCGCAAAGGTTCTGCGTAATACAAAGGATAAATTATACTCTCAAATTCAAATTAAGAACGACTTCTATGCCGACCTGGTAGCCGTGTGGATTGTGGATTGACTCGATGGTCGCGGGTCGAAGTGAAAGTTACCAAAAGTGGTCCATACAAAATAAAGTTTAGAAATTTACTTGAACGACTTCAACACAATCCTTTACCATTCACAAATATTATTGAAAGTAGTTTGAACAATTACAGTTTGTGACGTCAGATATTTTTATTTTCATTGTAATTAATTATATTTCTACTAATTTCTCACAGCTTAAAAGGTAGTAAAAATAAAACAACATATTTTGTATAAAATATTTTATTTAACCAGAATAATACATTGAGGAATTATAATGAAATACTAATCACTCATTCCCTTACAGCTTACTTCAGCAACAACAGCTTAATGTCGTATTTAATATAATCAGATAGAATCTCGTTTATAGCTAGCGTTACAGTATCCGGAAGGTAAAGAACTTCTAAATTCCATGTTAGGGTTGATTTTCATTAAAGCTTGCGATTAGAGTGAGTAGCCAATTGAAGTACGTGTTTTATTACGTAATACGTAGAACACGCAATAAAACAATTGTTTCAGTTGGCTACTCACCCAAATACAAGCATCGCAAGTTGATTTGAAAATGACCTCTTAACTAAACATCACAACTTCGGTGCCACATCGGAATATTGGTTGCAGGCCTCTTTATTTACGGTCTACTCTCACACAACCGAACACTTCCATACCATATATCCCCGTTATAATTTATGACAGTACCTCGCTCACTTCAAACGCCTCTAGTTCCGAAATTACGCTGCTGTGAGGTTAGTCACAGACCAATGTGAGTGGAAATCCCTTGGCGACAAGTTGTACATTGTATGGGAGAGTGAGTAGAATTTAAATTCTATACTGAATGTATGATGTACCATAAACATAGGGCGAGAACGCAACTTATTATGCCATGAATTACCTCCACGCCGCTCCGCCTTCGAAGGGCTGATTTTCATGAAGGTTTGCGTTGCTTGCGATTTGGATTTGTAGCCAACTGAAACTCATGTTTTATTGCTATTAACCCAAATCGCAAGCAACACAAGCTTTCATGAAAATGAGCCCTAACGCAAAAAAGCAGATCTGTACCAAGCTTGTCATATTCTAGAATTTTATAATTAATATTGACTGCATTAAGAAAAAATGTAATAAAGTGTTACTGAATTGGAATTAGATTTAGTAGCACGTGTGTACTTATAAAGAATACATCAACGTTTGCAAAATATCTGAATACACTAATACAAATGAAGCAGAGAGGGAGCTAAGTCACAAAATCAATTAGGTCGAGATTACTATTTACTATCATTCATCTGACCCCTGTCTGCAATTCGATTATAACTATTTGTTGTCGGATTGACCTAGGAGTCTTCTCGGTAAATCCGACAACAAATAGTGATAATCGAATTGCAGACAGAGATCAGGTGAATCAAAGTAAATAGTAATCTCGGCCTTATAGACTACGTGGCTAAATTTATTCTTTTATTTTATTTATTTTGAAAACAACAAGCTGATGCCTATTTACAGCCTTCCATTACATAAGGAAATAATATAAATTCGACACACGACAATATATATAAACCCAATCACATAGAAGAAAAAAAGCACATTTTAACCCCAATCACATAAAACAAAACAAAGACATTAATAGAATTTTCATAAGATAGAATAAAAATATATAAACCCAATCACACAGAACAAAACAAAAACTTTAATTTAATTTTAACAAGGTAGAAATTTATTAGTATATTCTCTCACATTAAATCAATCTAGAGCGTATACCCGTTTTTGTCATATTGTTGATATCTACCTCGTTATCTTCTTGTAAGTACTTATTATAGGTAGCATAAGATCGACATATAGGAGACTTTAACATAAAATTTGTTCTGGGCTTGTTACAGAAGAAAAAATATTGTTTTGCTTACGAGTTCTAAGTGAGGGAACTTTTATACTAATAGCTGCGGTTAAGTCTGTACAATCACCTTTATTATTAAATATTTTCGAAAGAAATATAATATCGTTAATAGTTCTCCTCTTTTCCAAGGTCAGAAGATCAAAGTTTTCTGCCAGTAGCGACGACGAATCAAATTTTGGATAAAAACCAGTTTGTTTGTACGCTAAGAATCTAAGAAAAAATGACTGAATGATCTCAATTGCCTTAGAATATTTACTGAATTGTGGATTCCATATTATAGATGCATATTCCAATTTCGATCTGACGTAGTTAAAATACAGTAACTTGAGAACTTGTGGATTATTAAAGTCTTTTCCTAATCTCATGATTAATCCTAAGTTTCTATATGCTTCATTTTTTATGATCACAATATGCGTGTAAAATGTTAAATGTGCGTCAAAGATTATACCCAGATCTTTTACTGAATTAGCATTGTTTAATTGAACGTCGTTAATTGTGTATGTGTACGTATATTTATCTTTAAGTTTAGTGAAGTAGACAGTTTTGCATTTATTAACATTTATAACAAGATTATTTTCCTCACACCACTTAGTAACATTATTTAGGTCACTCTGAAATTTACTACAGTCTTCAAGACAGGATATTTCCAAATATATTTTTAGGTCATTAGCAAATAGGAGTTTTTTATAATACAATCTGATAAGTCGTTAATGAATATTAGAAATAGAAGAGTTCCTAAATTTGATCCTTGAGGAACACCTGATCGAACTTCATATTGCCTGAAAATAAATTCTTTGTAAAGAACAGACTGTTTACGATTTTTTAAATAAAAAGCAATGAACGTTAATGAAGGTTCTGTAAAATTAAAGTAGCTGAGCTTACGTAACAGAATGCCATGATCTACAGTATCAAATGCTTTTGCCAGGTCAGTGTAGATATCATCAATTTGTGCACCTTTGTCTAAACCTGTTGCTATGTAATCAGTAATTACAGCTAGATTTGAGTCTGTTGCCCTTTTAGTAAGAAAACCATGCTGAAATGGTGATATTGCACTTCGAACATGATTAATTATAATATTTTAAATAACACTTTCGAACACTTTAGCAAAGGAAGATATTATTGAGATAGGTCTATAGTTTCTTACTTCATTTATAGAAGTTAATTTTGGAATTGGACAAGCAACAGCTTCCTTCCATTTATCCGGAAATGTTACCGTTTTAATAAATAAACTGTAGGGGAAGTTTAAGAATTTCTCCGCAGTCTTTCACGATCTGGTACGTGGTCTGATCCGAATGATTTTTTTTCTTTCAATTTCTTTATTGCATCCTCTATTTCTCCTAATGTTACACTCAACAGTTCGAATGAATCTATTGAATTGCATTTGTTGTCTATATCATTCATTTCATATTTTGCAGATGATTTTTGATATACTGATTGAAAGTGACGTACAAAACAATTGGCAATCTCATCATTATCGTAGATTACTTGTCCATTCTATGTCATACTTGCAGGTGGAAGATGTCGTGTTTTTTCTTGATAAACTCCCAAGAGTTACTAGGGGCATTTAGAATAGTATTTTCGCTATCGGTTAAGAACTTCTGGCAAGCTAATAATATGCCGTTTTTACTTGTTTTCGCAATTGGACAAATTCTCTATAATGATGATGAGAGTTTCCAATTACTTTTTTCCATTTCTTATGATGGTATGATTTACGTTTAATATTGGTAATGATTTCTCTGATAAACCAACATGGATATGAATTTGAGGTCATTTTCTTTGCTGGAATACATTTATGCAGAGAATCATAAATTATTTGATAAAACCGAGTAAGAGCTTCATTGACATTATCAAAATTTTCTAAACATTCCCAGTCAACTCTCGCTAGTTCCCTATACAGTAGTTCAAAATTGGCTCGCCTGAAATTATAACTTCTAATGTTGTTTTTGAAGGTTTGGTATAAGTTATTCTAATTAACAGTGCAGGATGGTGTTGATCTTCTTTCACAATAGGAGAAGTTTCATGTTCAACCTTGACACTTTTGATGTTTGTTAAAATTAAATCCGACCGTTCTTGTTTGTTATGTGGTTAAGTGATTCTAATTCAAAATATATCATAAAACGTATTAATTCCTGACATTTTTCTGTGACATTTGCAAATTCTCTCTCTCACTAGATGCCTCAAGTAATAAAATTGGATATAGCGAAGCAACATCTGAGGAAGATTGTAATTCGTGATTCTTCTTGATTCTAATGACCGTTGGTTAACACATATTAGCTACTAGTGTTGGCAAGGCTCTAGAACACAGACCCCCCTGGGTGAATTCAATATACTAGCATTAGCAAAATGTATTTTCTAATTTGTTTATGATATACTAACATGAATTAGCCTGACCTAACCTAACATTTAGTCACAAAACATAGGTAAACAGAAATAACTTGTGGTTTTCAAAGTCTAGAAATGTAGGGAGACCTACGTTTTAGAACCTTCCCCTAATGTTATATGGCTTTAAATGTACTTCAATTACTAATTTTTTAATTGCATCGAGCTGTCCAGGATAGTCTTCGATAGGTCAAGTGTGACAACTACAACCACAACTGTCGCCACTAACTAGGGTAGCTATAGACATCTACATGTACACGTTAGAACGTCGACCCAGCACTTCTTGAAGAGAAATTTCGCTGGAATTTCCGTAATTCGTAAACATTGGAAGGTGCACGCCCCGTTTAGCTTGAGCACTAGAAGTATTATTTTTGTGTATTGTACTAAAGACGGCAACGACTTTATGCAATGGCTATAAACTGGGAAGGATTTACAGAGGAAGAACTTCAGGAAATACGCAGTTCTGTGTCCAAAGGTAAGTAAAACTGGAAGCAATGCTTGTGAGATACTGTGACGTTAAGTAGCCAAATGACATCTCGGCATTGTCGGGAAAGATAACCCGATACGTACCCAAGGGAATATCAAATCACCTTCATATCTTAACCTTTTTAATTTACATAGATTTTATGCGAAAAATATTACAAGATTAATTTTTTGGCCGTCAAATGAAAGTCTTATAATTACAGTACAAGGAGTTTTGCGGCTAAATTTTCCTTTCGGTTCCCCCTACGGGATAAATTTAATGTTTCCAACGTGTGTGAATGCTGAAAGGAAAAACAACAAGGTTTCAAGTGTTAAGAGGCAAAAATTAAAACCGCATATATTGAAAAGACTTTTCAATATAACCTGACTTTTCTAACCCTTCTTTGCTTCTTGACATCAAGTGTGTGCGTAATTTTTGTAGTAAAATATATGTCAATATAACACGAAGGGATGCAGTTCCGTAGTTACCGGTAGTGGACTCTCGAACATAGAGTTTATATTTCTTTATTCATAACGCTATTCAGTTCTTGTGATCTTTTTTTATATCCGGTTCAGTGTAACTTATAATGTCCCATTCCCCGTCAGTTTTCACAAATTTCCATATTAATTAAACTCGCGCCATTGACATTCACTACATTCTTGCGCGCGAAAGTAGTTCTTTCACCATGTACTGTGCCTAGGATGAAGTATACTAGTAATGGGCCTAAGATTACATAGACAATGTTATTGAATTAAGTTATAATGTAGGAAGAAAATTAACGTCTTCCCCATGCTTTCCGGGTTAACTTCTAAAGTTGGTCGTCCGTTTCTAGTAAAATTTTGAAAATTTACCAGGAAGAAATGGATAATTTGCTCGTTTGTGTGGTTGATAATATATAAGGAGAGCGGAAGTTGTGTTTATTTCATTGTATAAGCGGTGATAAACATGGAACTACTTGGTGCAAGGTTATCGAATGGTTCGATTGTTTGAAAGTAACGATATGTTGTGAACATGGCTACAGGTGTACAAGGACGTTGCCCTGGATGTGAGTTAAAGAGTTTTACAGTTTGTAAAACAATACGGTGATATTGAGGAAGATCTTTGAAACTGTGTGAAAATCATGGATTATTAAATCGAACAGCAAATTGCAGAAAGTTTGGTAAGCTTTGTTCCGACGAAAAGAATTGTGACGTATATGAGAACGATGTGTAAATATACATGACCGCACTTAACTTTACCTAACCTCCACGTTCCCATGGTCATTAATTTATGAGCATCTACGAAAATGCGAGAAAGCAATTGTTAATTATAAATATGAAAATATATTTTGATATTATACATGACCGCAACAAACCTTACCTAACTTCTACGTTCCCATGGTCACTGATTTAAGTTAATGTACGAAAAATGCAAGAAATCAATTTCTAATAATAAATATAAACATCCCTACCCTGCGCGGTAACTGAACAAAACAGAAAATCAGTGAACTGAATGTAAAAAATTATGATATTTAAATTTTCGTAGCTTTCATTCGGCTTTTAGTCGAAAACCAGGCGGACGACCAACTTGGGAAGAAATGCCTATTTTCCTTACTCTGATTTATGTTCCCAGCGTCCGGCCACTTAAGCAAAATTCCGACTT
Organism: Lepisma saccharinum; assembly: GCA_022664845.1. NCBI lineage: Eukaryota > Metazoa > Arthropoda > Insecta > Zygentoma > Lepismatidae > Lepisma > Lepisma saccharinum. Next base: position 19,538 of record JAGDQP010018875.1, read on the forward strand.
CGATGGTATGTAAATCCGCAAAAAGGATACACAAAAGAAAATATTTGAGTTAATACGTAGCTTGGAGTTTAGGTCTACAATATTGAAGAAATACATATTTGTAACCCGTGAGTATAAAACTGATCATATAGCAAGAAATACCAGTTTCCAGCCATGGGTTACCAGTAACTGGCTTCTAAGTACCGGCACACGTATCAGTCATACTCAAAACATGTAACATAAATAAAGGGATATAAAATATAACGAGAATTGTATATCACAGAAAATATAACGTTCTAGGCATGGAAAGTCTAAGAAAGAGTGTTTGTTAATTAGTGTTCTGTTAACAAGGACAGTTTCGCTCAAAGTTTTTATAAGCAAAGAAAAAATGACGAAAAATCGGCACCTTGCTATGTGGTAAAAAAGAAATGCCTGACTTACTGGAGGCAATACTAGGGCTACTTTATGCCGCATTCTACTTCACTTACATAGTTTCTTATTCATCCGAACCATAGAATGGAATGAATATCCTAGACGGTTGCGAAAAGTCCTTTTTTAAATGGGACACTTTCGGGAGGATGAATGGTAAGACTTGTTGCCTTTTAATCAATGTGTATCGGAATCGATTCCCTGTTGGCATAAAAGGTTCTGAGCCAACTTGTGTAGGTCCCGTCCTTCTTACATATCCGATGGAGGGCAATGGGCTTCGGGCGGAACACCATTCGCCATCATTACATAAGTAAATAAATTTGAGAGAATGGTTGAAAAATGAATATTTGTCACCTTCACCCCATTCTGCGGTACTTTTTCCAGTAGCCGGAAACTGGTGCCATACATTATTATCATTAATTCTATTTAACAGCCATAATGGCCATGTACTGACTCCACGCCAAACTTTTGTACCAATAATCCAGCCACGCAGTAACTGCCATAACATTCAAGAACATATTTTCAATTTGTTTCTACTGTGATTACCTATGTTTCCTCTTTCAACGAGTGTACATCTATCCATGGCTGATACCTGTATATTAATTTTAAAAACTTGATCGATACATAACTACACTTCGTCCTCATAACGGTTTAGACAGTGGATGTTGATTGGGTGTATTCAACACTGAATAACTAGGCCTCACAAAATTTGAAGCAGTCAGCCTGCTTCTGAACACTGAAACGATTTAGTAGAAACCTGAGTTGCGCGATCCACTCATCAGAACCCTTATTTATTTATTTTTAAAGCTTTAGTGGCCAGAGACTGGTGCCGTCACCCTAAATTAAAACATACTTCAATGTGTGAATTGTGGGCCACATATTCTTCCATAGAAATAAGTAATTGGCCACTTCTGTCCCAGTAATGGTCACTCGAACT
>JAGDQP010018876.1:0-35803 GCA_022664845.1 Lepisma saccharinum
AAAACACATTCCTGCTTTTGAAAGTGCCCTAAAAGTGTAAGAAAGTGGTTTTTTTTTTACAGTGTAGTAGCTTTGTATTTATTTTTAAAAATTGATTGGCAACCCTATCAACCGTAGGATTTGAAGCACCTCTTTGACACGTCCCAGTACGTAAATACAAAGATTGGTCGTAATGCGTTCAACTATTGGAAGTAATTAAAACATATTTTCTGATAAAAGTTGGCAACACTGACAACTGTGGCGCCGGAAGTACCCATACCAACTGTCTCAGTATCTAATGCAGATGTCAAATGGGGTATAAATCAATGCGAATATGTCCAACGGTAAAAAATGTGAAATCTTGATATCGTTTGGCAACCTTGACAAACTACGGCGTCTTGAATGTCTGTATGACCTATCCCAGTACCTAATGAATAGGTATGTCAAATTTGTTGTAAATTAATTCACACATGTAGATTTTTATTAATAAAGGCTAAATTTTAAAATAAGGTGTCAACACTAACAACTAAGGTGTTTGAGATCGGGAACACCCAAAACTTCTTCTATTGTGTTTAAAGAATACAGCTACTTTTTACATTATCGTTTAACTTTTGTTTTGAATCGGTGCTTCTCAGAAGCTTCTTGCCCTCTATATGGAAGAAGGCCAACATCGTACCCATTCTAAAGTCAGGCAACAAAAGTTTCGTCACCAACTACAGGCCCACATCCCTTTTGCCTGTCTTGTCCATAATCTGTGAAAAGATTGTTAAGGATGGGCTATTAAAATTCACTTTGCCGTTCATCCGTCCTGCTCAGCATGAATTTCTTCCTGACAGTTCCTGCCTAAACAATCTATCTGTTCACCAATCACACGCCATTAGTTGCGTGTCTAATAATACACAACTTGATGTCATACACTTTGATCTCAGAAAAGCTTTTGATTCGATTAGTCATGCTCATATATTAAATAAACTATCTCACAGGTTTAATATTTACGGTCAGTTCTTATCCTTAATTAAAGATTACCTAGCTGACCGCCAGCAACGCGTTGTTCTGTCTGGCGCTGTGCCTCAGTGGTGTACTACTACATCTGGAGTAACATAGGGTTCCGTCCTCAGATTCTTGCATGCCCGCCGTCTACGGTGGTAGGCCAACGACTCGAAGGGCCTGGGTTCAAGTCCCGGCATGGGCATGGATGTGTATTTTAATCGCTAAAGGGTGAATCATGAGGGGCCGAAGTCCAAAGTTACTAGACTTGTCCATATAAAAATAACATTTACCAAAGTTTCGGACCCTTGTGTTTTCTCCTGTTCATGGATGACCTTATGGACCACTACAATGAATCTTCAAGCAACATTATTATGTATGTCCATGACTGTAAACTTTTTAGAGAAATTAAAACTCTTGATGATGTAACGCAACTGCAGTCAGATATTATAATTTTCTCTTCCTGGTGCGATACATGGCATCTCAAAACTAACACTGAGAAATGTACTACCCTCATAATTAATCTTGAGAAATGTCCTCTTCAAAGTTCGTATTATCTTAACACAACTCCTCTTGCCAAAATTTCATCACATAACAATCTCGGTGTTTTGATCGATTCAAAGCTGATATTTGAAGATTATGTTGCAATATCTCCTAAAAAAATGAAACTTCTAGGTTTACTTTATAGATTCGTTGATTTCAAGGCCCCTACAGCTCTTTGTTTATTTTAGAAGAGTTACGTATCTTCGCACCTTGAATATTACTCTCCAATCTGGACTATGGCGTCTAAAACAGTGCTGTACAATGTTAACCGAGTTTTGAACTTCTTCTTGGCTATCGATCGCTTTCGTGTCCCATCCACACGCAATTTCAGCAAACAATAATACTTAGAAGTCCTTTATATTGAACCTCCTTTAGCACGTATATATTTGCATGACTTCAAATACCTCTATAAAATTGTTAATGGTCATTCCAGATCTCCCTATATTTTTCACGAGTTGTTTTGTCGAATTCTTGTAAGATCCACTCGCAGTAATGACCTGTTTGCTTTGCGCATACGCAGGCTTGCTATTGTACGGCTTTCATTAATTTACAGATTGTTATCTCAGTATAACCGAGTTTCAAGCTATCTTGATTTTGGCTAACCATTTTTTTTTTAAAAAAAACTTGTATCCATATTTGACTTAAGATGAGGTAATGATTTTGTCTTTCTTTATGTCTTGATATTTTTCGGTTAATGTATCTGTTCATTTTTATTCTATTTTGTATTTATTGTTTGACAACTCAGTGTAAAATGATCATTAGTACTGTATCTGGGTTTTTGTTAATAGATAAATAAATGATGTTTACGCTAAGTTTAGGGCAGATACGGAATACAAGATTTTTTTAAAATTATTTTTTAAAAGTTGACAACTCTGAGAAGTGGGAAACCAGGAGTGTATCGCATATACCAAGAAGTATTTGTAATCTAGGTTTTAATTTACGTTGTATTTCTTGTTAATTACCTACATAAAACTACTTATTGTTTAAAATGACGTTAGCAGTATTACAAATATTAAATATTAAATATTACAATGTTCTACAAAACCTTCATCTCCCCTAAAATTGAATATTGCTCCCCAATTTGGAACATGGCTAGTATTTCTAATCTATCTCATATTGATTCTGTTCTGAACTTTTTTCTTGCTATAGTCAGAAGAAGAATACCATCAGTACGTAGCTTAAGCAAACCAGAGTTATTATCCGTTCTTGGTCTCCACGTTCCCTCTTCTCGTCGCAAGCTGGCAGATTTGATGTATTTATACAAGATACTTAACGGTAATCTTAGAACTGGAGAGTTGATATCTAAATTTTACTTCCGTGTTCCCTTGCGAATAACCAGAAATAATAACCTCCTTCATTGTGCCACGCCTAGGCTAAGTATACTGCAGCGCTCCTTATTCCATAGACTAGTAATTATGTACAATAACCTTGATTCAAATATTGATATTTTCGGATCTGAACACACTTTCCATCGAACGCTAAATACAAATATGTGAGTTATTCCTGTTGTTTAGTATAATCGTTATGTTTTTTATATCAATTGCTGTGTTATGTGTTGTTTAAAATTTAATTTCATGTTATTTAGTTTGTAGTAAAGTTATTTAGTTTGTAGTGAAGTTATTTAGTTTGTTGCATTGTTATTTTGTTTCTGTGTAAAATGGCAACCCAAGCTGTATCTGAAACTTAATAATAAATAAATAAATAAATAAATAAATAAATAAAAACGAAATTTATAAAAAAAACGAAGGTTCGTGTTTTTTATATAAAAAAACCGAAGGTTTAGAAAAACGAACGGTTTCTTTTCTATTTACAACAGTACCTAAGTCACAGGCCACTGCAGTAGCTCACCTAATGGAACTGCTAGACTTTAGTCGCCTACCGTCGCTAATGCAGTGGTTCCGTTAGCATGAAACAATTTATTCCTGTGCATTGTCAAAAGTTTCCTGTGGCGCCAACAAAGCGGCTGTGTCTGCACAGAGCCTTACTCTTCCTCAGTTAGGCCAGAAGATGGGTACTTACATAAAAACCTTGGTCACTTATAAGTGGCCAGAATATTTGTTCCGGAAGACATCTGTCACTCAACCTGTGACAGGCTTAGGCGGTAGTTGGGTGTATGACTAATAGATGTAACGTAAATGAAAATAATTTATTTGTTAAGCTCACGGTCAACTGCATAGATATTACATACTATTTTCTCAGTTTCCCTGAAAGTACCGGGATGGTAACTTGAATAAGGCCATGAGAGACTTTTTTCATCTGTGCCACCGGAAGTGTAGTCTGAAAGCTTGTTACTGCTTTGATATTAATATCGAACCTATTGAAGCTAAAATAAGAGAAATCGTGTTTTATTTTATGAACGAAGAAAGTTAGTATAATAATATTTAAACACATGAAATATCCAATTTAAACAAGAATTATTCTAAAGAAATCCATTGAAGTTTTCGTATTTAGCTGTTCGTTGAAGAGAGCTTTGGTTACACCCAGATGCAGTGTACAAAAGAGAGATAGAGAATTGTTATAGCGTTAAATGCATAATAACATTTTGCGTGCTTTTTGTGTGGATGCATATGTATGTGTTAGGGGAAATTCCGTTTTATAAACTAACTAGCTTGTAAGCCTGACTACGCCAGGGGTTTTTAAGCTATCGTTTACGTACTTATATTATCGTGATAACACCAGATAACACTTCCGAAACGTACCTGTGGCTGTTCCATTTCGGTTTTCGGGGGTTGTGGGTTATTCTGAGATAGTGGGGAAAGGACTTGTAAATTATTCATTTCTCTTCGTAATCATTTCTTTCCTGCTGTTGAATAATTTTGTTAATTTTCAACTTTTTAGATCAACGGAAAGTGCAGTCCTGATAAGTCCTGATTCCCGGGGTATGGTTGAATTATTAGAATATGCTACTTAACCGAATAGCTGAAAATTTCAGTTTTCACACACTTAATAGAACATGTGAAAATTTTGATTTTTTTTAAACTTCAAACGACTCAAGCGAATTTCAGCTTTCTAGAGCCATGGGAAGTATTTTCTCGATACCAGGTGATATCGGAGTACTTAGCGCTATTATTAGGAAACTTGGGAATGTAATGATTGGTGACAAATCATTGCGTATGGTGTACTTTGCTTTCAGACACAGTTTATTAGAATATTGTATATTAAGTTGGGGTGCAACGTACACATAAAACTCCTTGTAAACCAACACAACAATATTTTGATACTATGTTTGAAAAGGAAATTTGTTTGCGATGTTAAAACTTTGCGTAACGATTTTGATGTATTTTCAATCAACATATTTATATTTAAAAAAATGTATTGATGCATATTAGAAGAGAAGAAGCAAATTTCAACAAGTTATATCATAAGTGAACCCAGAAGTATTGCAAATGAGAATATAGGCAAGCGTTTATCATCAGAAAAAAGACCTCTTTCCAAACCAAGAAATCAACTCACAATGTATAGATAGATTACTCACTATTTACCACTTTATGTACACTTGTATGTTTCAACTGATATCCCTAACATGCACTATAGATAATCAATGTATTTTTCACTTGTTTAACAGATAGCTATTGTACTATGATAAGTGAGTAATACACGTGCGTCATATAAAAGCTCTTAGTATCTTATTTTCTATAAGGAAGTCTTCATTTCAAAACAACTGTGACACTTAGTGTACTCATAGTAAGAAGTATACAAATAGTGCTCTTTACATATTTATCGTTCAAAAACAAAAATATTAGTTTCCTCTCTGCAAAATCAGAGAAAGGATTCTTCATTTAGTCTCCTTTCTGTATGAATACTGTTAAGATCCTCCTGCACTTTCTTAGTAACTTCTCTGTATTTTCTATCTCTAGCCTTTAACCATTTAACATAAAAACGACTGTTCTAGCAACTTCGTCGCTTTCCCCCAATATTTAAACTTTTACACATGTATAGTCAAAATTATGAGGCTAACGTCTAACTATAAAGTTCTCATAAATATGAAAGCTAAGCTCAAACAGTATAATATCTAATACGTCCGCCGCCCAAAGCGGCAATCATTATATTGATTATTTTTCTGATATTCCCGTCCAATGGTACGGTAAGGGTACGTGACGGTCTCTGACGTCATCAACCTCTTATTTTTTCTGATATCCCCTTTCAATGCTACTCTAAAGTCACATGATGCTCATCTGATACACCCGTCCAATGGCACAGTCATTATATTGAATATTTTTTTCTGATATTTCCGCCTAATGGTACGGCAAGAACATGTAAGGGTCTCTGAGGTTATCAACTTCTATTTATTTTTAATATCCCCATCCAATGCAATGCTAAGCTCACGTAATGTTCATTTAATACGCCCGCCCAAAGAAGCAGTTATTATATTGATTATTTTTTCTGGTATTCCCGTCCAATGGTACTTTAAGCATTAAAAATCATAATTAAAAAAATATATATCCTCTTCCCCTGGTCTGATCTCAATGTAAGTTATAGGGTACATGCGTAACACCTACAGCAATACTACCAAATAATAAAAAAAAGCCTCAAGGTCATATAACAGCAATAATAACAAAAAATTGCAAAAGTTACATGTCTTCTACTGACGTGAATGTGTGTTTATGGTCGAAAAATGCTTCGTCGTTGAATGCGGCAGCGCTGCCATTCCCTTTCCGCCTTTGATCGAGGATGAATTGTGGTATATCGCGAGTTTGGTTTATTCTCCCGCAAACTTGGTCCCCTAATTGGACAAACTGTGTCCACATTGCAGAGCATGTGGAGTAGATGGCTCCACGAAGGCACTACGTAACGGTTCACCGGATCTTAACCACCGCGCCATACCACGGGCCGTTAGGACACACGACCTGTGCGTATGGCTCTGGCAGATCGAATAGCTACATTCCGCACACAGGTTGATGCACTGGCGGATGTTGCGGTCATGGATGCGGTTTCCGCTGACTACCCAGCTTAGATATGAACCAAGCGTCGGGTATGGAGAGCCAAATGGCAAGACATCCCAATTTCGGGCTAATCCCACTTCTGTCTGCAGTATTATGATGTCCGCATCCCTATCTGGCGGTACAGTGGCAGTAGGTTAGGAGACGCCTAGGTTTGCATCGCCACATCGGTTCAGCACAGGATAATATGGGGTAGGGTACCATTGGAATACATGACCTTTCGTGTCTCCTACACATGGGCAGACATGTTACCAAGCAACGGTACGTCGGCAATGTGTATGACCCGCTTGTGGTCACTTTAGTCCAGGTATTGTTATTTCCTAATGTAGTCACGTCATTTCCTAGCCTTCCTGACTAGGTACATTTTCCCCTGCTTCCTTGGCAGGTGCGTTCACCATATCTCTCGCCAATTGAACACGTCTGGTCTATGATTGCACAACGCCTCCCACGTCAGCGATTTTCAACGGTCACAGTTGATGAGCTGTATTGTGTAAAGACGTATGACTTGCCACACCTCAGTAAGTCACTGAAGAGCTTGTCGAAGAACACCTCTATGTTGCGCCGTGTTGCAGCTGTTCTGAACACCCACGGTGGGCCCACAGACTGATTACATTCAGCAGTTCTGTTCCGCTGTCGCCACGTTGTCACCCAGAACGGTAAGTTTCATATTCTGCTAGTTGTACGTTAAGGTATATATCTTTGATATTTGAGGTTGTTCTCTTTTCTCCTTCTTGGTGTTACATCTTTAATGGCAAGCAGTATATATAGTAACACCGGCATTGATCTTAATGTAGGAAGTAAGCGCTTAGAGCTTCTTTGGATATGCAATATACGCAAGAGTTTAGCGATACTTTTCAGCAACCACTAATCTGAAGCAAAATGAAAGACTGAAACTTATAATCTTACAAGGAACACTCGCCTCGCCAAGTGTCAGAGCCCGATTTTGAAGAAAATTTGAATGTAGGTACAGTGCCTAGGTAAATCTTCACAGCGAAAATTATAGGTGCTAAATCGTCAAAAAATGACTATAGGGAAGCCCGAGAAAGATGGAAGGTAGAGAGCAAGTAAATTCAATACAGAATACGGAGAAAGCATTTTCTTTTATAAACTGTTACATATATTGAAAGAAAATGACTATGGATACTTGACAGGAGACAATATATGCTGGATGATATGGATGATATGGATATGCTGGATGATATGGATATGGCGACAATGGCTGCCATCTTGACTATGCCTAAGAATTTTAAATGGTAAATGGGTCGTGTGAGATATCAATCTGAGATGGAATGCTCCAACAAACCCAATGAGAAAGTGAATTTAGCATAATTCTAATCCTGTACGACAAAATGACACGTGGAATTGACACGGAGAAGGTCACTTTCATCTAGCATTAAGGCTTCTTGAAATTGAGACTTCTTTTTCCGTTAGCGTAATTAAAATTTTGTAGTGTACTTCATGTTGTTTCCATGAGGATAAAATTTTGCAAGATAACTGGTAAATCATTTGTAGCCTTTTTTCTTTTCGTTCTCTCAACTGTTTCACCAAACTGTTTATTCATCATTCGGCTGACTCACACATTCTCAAAGTCAATTTCACGTGCCATTTTGTTGTACAGGAATAAAGTTATGCCAAAATTGGCTTCGCCATTGGGTGTCTTGGTACTTTCCAGCACAGACTGATATATCACATGACCCACTTACTACACAGTAAAAAATAGCTGTGTTAATTCAACACAATGCCGTGTCCCAGCGTGACTACCACTTTTGTATGTTAAATCAACACAACACGGTGTTGATTTCGGTACTGGGAGAAAAAAAAATACGACTGCAGCTGGATTTGAACATGGGTTGCTCACTTAGAAGTCGAGCGCCTTACCGACTTCGCTAAATCGTCAGACGAAGAGAGAACTAGATTAAAACAATATAGAGGATAAAAAAAATCTTGTTGAACCCCAAACACAAACAAAGTTACACTCACGACTTATGCCACGATTTAATCACTTTTCATTGGTCATTTAGGGATCACAATCCTCATTTATTGAGGAATATTTCATTTCTATGAAAGCAAGCGCATCATTTGACATATTGTTACGATAAGAAAATAGTAATGCTGCTCAAGTGTTTGGCTGTCGCCATCTTGCTTGCTTTCATAGCAATAGAATATTCTCAATGAATGCGAATTCTGGTTCTCAATTGACAAATAGGAAGTGATTAAACCATGGTCTAAGTCGTGCAAGTAACTTAGTTTGTTTTTGGGGTTCATCAACATATATTTGATCCCATACACTGTTTAAATATAGTGTAGTCGTTTAATTCAAATATTGTTCATTAAATATCGTTTGCATCTAGTGCCTTTCCTGTATTAAATAATTATAAAATTGGGTAATAGAAGAGTAATTATGTGTTGACCATGTTTTCACTTTCGTGGTAATTACTAAGCCTAGATGAATAATCTAGGAGTAAAGTATAGCATTTGTTTCCTAATTTCTGTGTATGTAACTTTTCGCACTTTGTCTGCTCATATCTCGGATGCTTTTCCCAAACGTGTTGAGTCACAAAACCTTACTTCTGACAAAACTCGATTTGAAAGTGGGAAATGGACAGCACTTTTGTACTATGTTTGGAAATAAAAGCGCTCTAACATTTCTTAAGGTGAGATTACACACAAGCCGGTTGCACACAATTATAGAGAGTTTCGTTCTTATTTAGGAAATTGAGAAACATTTTTGAAAAATGTGCACCTAACCACTTTTGCACAAACATCTTATATATACATATATTCTCTCGATTTCTTACTACAGGTAAAATTCCCTTACAGCGAACGCCATTGTACCAACATTTTTGTTAAAAACTTCGTTTGAACGACTTCGGGACGAAACAAAGTTTTTCAAAATCTCTGCCAAAACCAGCGCTTAATCTATGTTAAAATATATTCATTGCAGAGAACGTTGTCACAACGAAATTTTGGTTATAATGAACGTTTTTTTCCGAATCCAGCATACATAATTACCCCAAACTTTATCACGAGATTTGACATTATTAAATTGTCAAAGTAAGATATTCGTTCGTTTTCGTGTACACAACAATACGCTACATGTAAACCATTATTGTAAATAAAATAAAGTAAGCACTACTTTGGGTGAACAAAGAAATTGTTTGTGTTGTACTGTTAGAGTATAGTATAGTTTAGTAATATTATTACTGTATTGAAAATCTAAAATCTCAATAAAATTCTTATACAATGTTCATTACAACAGGTTTTCATTATAACTAAATGAAATCGTAAGTCCTGTAAAATTCGTTATAACGGGATTTTACCTGTAGTGAAAAACTAATTTCACTTAGAAAGTATAACCATTAACCATTCTCTATGGATCTGATTGTAAGTTTTACCGCAATTTGTATTAGGGGTTAGTTCCAGCTATTATAATATCTAATTGGAACACCAAATTAGCATTTAAGTTTCAACATTAGATTAGGAGAACTGCTTCTTTGGACATAAAATGATTGATGCTTTTCACTGTATATGTGTGTTGTTCTCTTATATTTCTCATTTTTTACGGAAACACTTAGCCGGTTTGTGGAATTTTCCGTGTTACAACTTTCATCAACAAAATATCGAAACGAAATGTGTAAAGCTCGGTGTAAAATGAAGGTTTAAAAGAAATATATTAAAAGATGTTGAAAGCAAACGCGTCATTGATTACATTTTTTTTTTTTTTGGAGAATACATAAAACACTGTAAGCTTTCTTAGTTAAACTTAATCCAAATCAAACTTTATTGTCAAGCCTTTAGTACTTTACATTGTAATGTCATCATATACTTTCAGTTCAGATTTTTGAATTTTTACATTCGCTTCACTATGCAACATGCATAAACTAGGATAGTATTGAAAGAAAAGAGTTCATTGCAAAAAAAAATACCTCTTGTTACAACTCACTTAATGGTAAAGGTAACTTTCACATCTTTTATGCACAAAGCACTAACTAGTCACTTTTAGCGTAACCACTAGAGAACGACCCATCGTATTCCAGAAGAGGGATCTAAAGCGATGGACTCTGTCAGGTTTCAAATGCTCATTAAAATGAACACACCCGGAACAGTCGTTGTCACCTCTCAAGTACCAAGAACGACAGATACGGAATCGTTAATTTCCCGTTTAGTCTAGAAAGAAACAAAGAAGTAGCATATTTAGTCCACATTTCCTATACAATATATCTAAATTAGTATAACAATATAATATTCGATTCATCGCAACTAGTACGTTAGAATGGATTGATGTAGGTGATTTACATTAATCATTTGAATTTAATTTTTAAAAATTCTTTAGGATTCTTTTGACTCTGGCCGGATTGATGATGATAGGGAAATTTGGCAGATTGAAGAAAGTGGGAGGAAAAAGGACAATTCCAAGAAGATCCACGCAGACGGTGTTTGTCCACCACAAATACTACATGGCACGATCAAGGATCGAACCTACAACCTACATCAGAGATGAGTGTTGTACCATTGAGTCACCGCGGCCCACACATTAATCATATTAGATTTAAATTTCATTTAAAGAGAAGATGAAGTAAAAAACTCAACTTCAACTTCACGGGGGACGAATTACTGTGATGAATTAAAGTCTGCTTACCTATTCTCTGTGGTCTACTTCCAAAACTCACTTTTATTAAATGGCAGTTTGAGTCCTGTTATAAAGATTATTTGTTACACAAAATGTTATTGGGTTCTCATTTAATGCTCTGGAAGAAATTGTGTTTGAGTTTTATATTTATTATAACTTAAAATTCCCAAATAATGTAACAATTTCACACTGTTTAACAGTTTGACCAGCCTGTAATACTTAGCATTTAGCCTAAGGAACTTTCATAACCATACGTACTCATTCTCCACAATTTAGTGCCAAACTTCCAATTTTCCAAAGCTGTAAAATGAGTCGTGTGACATATTCGAAAAGTTTTTCGTTAACATTTGAAAATATGTCATAATTTTTCTGTGATCTCTTAATCTTTATCCTTTGCAAGCATGTGACTATCAAACTATGTTAATGCATAACGAGGGTCTTTTGAACAGTAAGGTACAATCCATAACTGGCATGTTCCCCTTATAGAAAAAAAATACAATTTGAAAAAATCTCTACGATGTTGTTAGTCTTGTTACCATATTGGATACTATTTTAATACTAAATAATTGTCAATTCTCTCTAATAATTTCAGGTCTTACTTATGAGTAATAAATGTATTGCTTACATCCCTTTTGTGTAGTATCTTGTCGTTCTAAATAGTTTTTACACGTGTTGCTATCTTAGATAAAAAAATTATAAATTCTAAATGATTGTAAATTACTCCCCAATAATTGAAGGAATGGATGCCTGAACCAGGTAAAAATGTTTACAGAATTTTTAGGAGAGACAAATAACAGATTTTTAAAACATTGAAACAAATAACATAAAGTTAGTTTTTCTGAATATACATTAACAAATATCTGTTATTTTTTGTTTCTAAAGAATAACTCATTTCTATTATTTATTTTGATGCTACAAAAATATGTCCTTTGTCTCTCCTGAAGATTTTGTAAAAGTGAAGCTACAAGGTACTTGTATGCTACTCTTCTTTTAAGGGTAAGTTAAATATTTTTATTTATGAAATAATTCATTTATGTGTTTTTTCCAACCGCACGTGTACACGGACTTGATTCTTACAGCATATGATTTAATTTTAAGAATAAACTATGTTTCTCACAAAATAACAGCAAGATATACATATAGTTGTAAGAAATATTTGTAGCAATTTAATATAAGTGTATTGACATAGTTGTAAGGCATACTACGAAACAAATAGCCATTTTCTGGATTGTATTTTGTACAAATACACACGGATTTTTATGGTAAAAAGAATCTACTCTTCCTTGAGTCTTGTAAAAGAAATATAATTTCCGGTTACCTTTTTGGACATGAATCATCTACTCTCATACGGCTACGTTTCGTTTCGGTACATAACCTAAATAGTTGGGTATTTCCGCAAACCAAATGGGGAAAAGCTAACTTATGTAGTTTTATCTGGTAATATTTCATCGATATTTCACCGATAATACGTTTCGTCTTCCGTCAGAGGTTGCGTTTTACTTGAGTAGTTTCTCAAACAAGGAAGCGCTAGCGAAATAATAATTGTGCATGAATATATTTATCCCACTCTTGCAAACAATCATTATTAATTGTAGAACAATATTTTTGTCAGTATGATGGCAATAATTTATCTACCAATTTAGTTTAAAGCTTATACATAGCCCTTATCTAAGCATAAGCTTTTCTCTTGTCGCTGCAGTTGTTGAGCATTTGTAATACTATATTGAAAAATTGAAAGAAGCGTACACATTTCTACTACAAGACATAAAAAAGTTGATCAATATGAGGGAGATCTACATCGGATATAATGTGCATAATCTTAATTTCTATCTTGAAATAATTATTCCTGGCATCTAGTAAGCTCCAGCATAACCAACAAATAAGTTTAATCAGAGCAAATGAAGCTTATAGAAACCAAGGTAAATGGAAGAAAATTGTGGGATCCAACAGACCCCACTCATGTATTGATGAAAACCATATGTTTTACAGTAAGTGTTTTCACAGATATTTCGAAGAAATCCAAAAATGATCTTACCGTATATAAGAAGACATATTCACAGATAAATCAAAAACATTAAAAAAAAAACCTCCCGTGGACGTCCAAAAATGGTACTAATTTATATGCAATTCCAACAATGTGCATCCAAAGAACATCCAATAGATGCGTAAAACTGCATATCCAAAGGAGACCTATAGTAAAGCATCCAGTGGACGCCGAAAGCACGTCCGACGCTGACCATCCAAAGAGATTCAAGTTTAGACAAATAATGTACACCGTAAGTACATCGAAAATTGATATTCTAAAGAGATTCAAGATTAGACATCCAATGGAAGCCGAAAACTCGTTTAGAAATGGATATCCTAAAGGATAAAAAATTGGACACCCAACGGAAGAAGAAAACAGTTCATAAATTGACGTCGCAAAGAGATCCAAAATTGAACATGAAATGGACACCGAAATCATATCCAGGAATCCACAAGAGACTCAAGTTTGGACGTCCAAAGAACAACGAAATCACGTCCTCAAATTGTGATCCCAAAAGTATCTTAAGGTGGTCTTATTGATGTACCACCCAATGGATACCTTATTTATGTCCACAGTGTGCCATTGTCCTCAATGATGAAAGATACATTATAATAGTTGAACTTAAGTTGATCATACAGTTTGAATTCGAATTTTCTTCTCATAATTAAAAACATTGAAAAACATTAATACCCTATACTGCAGCGATGGTATCCATTTCGTGTCGGCTGGACATCCAATGGAAGCGAAGGAAGTGCAAAATGCACTCTTAAAGAAATAATTTCCAGCTTAGAAGCTGGGCAGTTAAACTCAGGTGGAAATTAATAATGTTAAATACATTTGAAGGGCGCTCGGGCAAACGCAACAAAATTTGTTTTGTAGAGTTATCAGAAAAGGAAATTTAAAGTTCATGTAGTGAATATGGAGTAAATTGTAAGTTACTAGACGAAATTCAACTTTATGATTGTTAACTAACAAAATTCTAAAGAAACGTAAATTGTAGTTGATTTTTGCAAACAGATCTAATATATAGGCACAATAACATTTCAAACGTAAGTTTCTCATAGATACTACGTTAAACTTATACAATGCTATTAATTCTTTCGTCCTGTATGCTTAATACATTTTTTTATAACTTTAATGTGAATAATTGCAATAGATATTTGTAACATATCATTTATATCCTTATAAATAATGTTGCCTATAATAGAAATTAGACATTTAAAGTATTAGAATTTCTGAATCACATAACAAACTATTAAAGAAAAACACGTTTTACACTAAGAGTAACACTAAGGCGTAAACAATTTTATCTTGTTTCAAAGGTCGCGAGTAAGGCATTTGGTGGAATCACTAAAAGTGATGAGGAAAATAGTTACCTAAAAGGAACACTTGGGACAAAATGGCCCATTATAGTGTGTTATAGAAACGATAATCGAATTTAATTGGAACTTCTTAGCTAATGAAAGCAGACTAATCAAAAATGGAATACGGAGAAACTATGAGTAGTATCGCTAAGATCTTTTATTCTGTTAACAAATGTATTTTCGATATTCAGCATTTTGACCCATGCGTTGCAATTACTGGTTAATTTCATTTTAGATTTTGGGAGGGAGAATAGATCTCGTCTGCGTTGGGAGCTTCGTACAGGATTAAAAATAATCAAAACTCCAGAAAATTAATTTCGAGCATCTATACTTTAAGTATGTTTTATATCAGTGAATGTTTCCAATAACACGTTTTTTATCCAATACACACGCTCCTGAAGCACTGGAATCAACCTCCCAATTGTCCTTTGCCTTTTTATAGACGTCAGTGAACTAGATCGCGACATTTCTTATTATCTGAGCTCGAATCTGATACCGCACACTCTGACTAACTCATCATTTACAAGTCGACCACACCTGTAAATGTCGGGATGGTACATTAAACGTAGGCCTTGGAGGACTCCTTCCGCATACGTTTCTCTACCTAAGCGACAGATGGCTGAAGGTCATAAATATATTCAGTTTATCATTTACAAGGTTTACCATCACCAAAAATGGTTGCAAACACTAGAAATCGTGAATTGAGATACGTGAACTCCCTGTTACATTCATTTAAACAATGACAAAAGAGAAAGAGCGAGTAAACTTTACTGTTAAACGCATGTATCAAGTGGCGTTCCGTTGAAATGTGTTGGTTCTTATGTGGTTTGGAAAGACTTTGTTGCTTCTTATCCTGTACACACTTTTGTTTCATCTTCATAGCTCAGACAACACTAGTTTCTTCCTTCCAATGATCTCACGTATTTATACGGTCCCCTGCCTAGCACAGAGTGGTGCCAATATCTCATGTTTGCATTTTTTGGACTCTGTTGTTTCTTGCCGTGTTCCCTTCATTTTACTTAATTTCACAGTTTCGTTAGGCCTACTTACAAACACTGTATGCTTGGTTTTCCTCTCCCATAATTTAAAAAAAATCGAAAAAGTACAAAGTGGGCCTATTGAAGGTGGTTAAGCGTCCATTAGTCATGAACATGGATGTATCAGGGCATCCACGAAACGTCCATGTTATGTACCTTACGGCACGTTTTTGTCCATCAGCAGGGCGTACTCCAGGATATCCTTTGGATGTACAGTGTGGGGTGTTGTCAACTAACTGATGGGATGGGACGGGTGACAGAAAATAACGAACCAGTATTCGAAGCAATAACGCACGATTCATTATGTTATCCCTGTATCAAATTCAAGTCTATATGTATGCCTTTATTTCAGAAACAGTCTTATTAGACATTCGGAATATGCCTCCATAGCGTGATGGTTAGAGTGGCAGAAAGTTACAGATTCAAGTCTGGCTGCAGACTATAAAACATGTAAAGTAATAATATATCATCATGAAGGGATGAAAACACTATTTTTCAATTTGCTGATGTAACTGGATACTGATCTAGAAAAGATTTAACTGCGTTAAGGTAAAAGTAAATCAAACATTGCTGCCTTGACGAAATTGCAATAAAGATCACATACTGTGCTTGCTTTCAATGCAGAGCCAATTTCTTTTACTGCAAATGATTCGTTGATTATTATAGTTTAGTCTGATTCCTTACATCTGCATCAGTAGATAATTACTTTCAATTTGGCGGATTTGTTAATTCAATTTTCTTTTACGTATGTGTGGATCGCAAAATGAGCTGGTTCCATCAACAGACAATTACAATAATTAATTTAACTGAGGTAGTAAGTATCCTCAAGGCAGCTTTAATTTTGTGATTTAATACATATTTTGCAGATAATATAAATGTATACATGAAATAAATACCATGGAAAGTTTAAACATACTTTCTTTGTAATTTCAGAAATTTGGTGAAAGTACTCTGGATCTTCCTACAACAATCGTTTCAAATAATCTTTAATTAGATCAACATTTATTTTAATCATTAATTCATCTAAGAAAGTATTTAATAAAGAAAAATACAAAATATAATATCAAACTTATGTATTCTAGAAATTTTAAAATGTGCAATGCACGTTGAGTATTAGTAATTATAATAAACACCACGGGTTTAGGTCAACAGACAGAGAAACTATGTAGTGTTCTTCAGCCAGATTATTAATTCTTACAAACAAACAATGTATTTACACTTACGTGTTCCTTTAGTGGTTTCATCAATAATATATGGCATATTAACATTAAATCCACCTGAAGTAACAACATATATCTTGATCTTGTAACTTGTAGAAGGAACGAGATTATTAAGTGTTAGAATGGTATCATCAGTATTCCCACTCTGCAGAGGAATGTCACTATCAGGCGAAATCAATTCGTATTTATATCCATAGATAAACCCATTGAGATCAGTACAGTTTTTTGGAGAAAACCAATTGACTGTTATTGATGTATTTGATGACTCGAATCGTATAGTGCTTGGCGAAGGCCGAACGAAAGGTACTGAACAAAACAAACAATACAATATTAGGATACACATTATTATACTTAAACAATTCATATTAGGATTACCACTAATTATATTTCTAAACTTAAACGAACTATTCTTTTTTAATTTCGTCCTTTAACAAAATAATTAATTAAAAATAGGATAGAGCACTTTCAAGTCTATATCCACAACATGGACGCATATATGGAACACCACAACTCAACACCCCATGTAATGTCAATATTACGTTCTCTCAGGCAATACTGTTCGGCTATTAAACAACATATGACATTATTTTCCCTCTTAACTAGTTTAGTGACATCATCAACGTGAGAAGGAGGAGGCTTAAGCTTATGTATGTGAAGAATTCTCAACATTTGACTGTCATTTTGAAAGTAACTGTACATTTTATAATTGAGACTGGTTCTGATGTTCGGGCGCGATGACGTGTCTGACATCATCTTGCACCGTAAATACACAAAGAAAGTGCATATTATAAAATATCCTTAATTATGCTAGTTTCACTATATTATACTTTTAATAATAGACCGAGGGTTTCTTAATGTATTTCGAAAGATGAAAATTCGGAAGACAAGTGATTTTTCTTCTTAAAAACAAAATATAAATTATCTTCGATTTTCCCGTTCCTGAAGTTACATAAACCTACGACTTTACGGTAGCGTGAATCACGACTTATGAGAATGCCGGTTAAAGAGTAACTTATTTCAGTTTCTTTAAGATGACTTTGACACTAATCTAAAATTATACATATAATATCACTTTATAAATAATTAAATATGTTGAAGATATTTTAATTACAAAATAGGGAAAACATGAAAGAAACAAACTATTTTAAAGCACTAGTTTAGTGCGGATTCCAAAACGTTTAATTTTGAAATCAATTCAATGGATATAATAGGGGCAAATAGTATGCAATCTTAACTTGTCCTGCTGTTTAATAACCAGTGATACTATTTGCATAAATAAATTAGGTAAAAAATTGAAGTATTATTCCCTAATATGATACATCTGACCTGTCTCCAACATGCATTTCATCGCATGACTGAGACATTTCGATCTGGCTTTCTGTTACTTGACAGCCTTATATTTTCCGTGAAGAAGGTATTTATCAAAGTGAAATCCCAAAAGTAGTTTTTAAAATAATTGCATTTAATATTTCTATCTGAATTTGTGTTGACTGGCTTAAGCGTATTGCTTGTTGTATTATTCTATTACACGGAACATTTACTAACCACAAAGAATACTGCGAACTACTTTAATCAAAAGCAATGCAGCATTAAAATTGGTTAAAACACTGTATCTTATTCAGAAATTCAAGATACGTTTTCCCTGTATCTGGCCTTTTTTCATTTACCCAGTGTCATATTTCTCGCTGGAAAAGGAACACGCAAACACGTTTTCGAAGCTAAATACTCTTCTCACAAAATGCTGGTGACACAAAGAAAAGACAAACTATCATTATCAAAGTCCAGGCTATGAAGAAGTGTTGAAAAGAATCTTAGTTGCAAAGGATTTTTGTTGCACTACAGAGCAAAAATGCACTAACAGCAGAACAAATTACAGCTTTAACATATACACAAATAACTTAACAGGACGTGAAATGTAGATTTTCGGAAAATATAAGAATTCATTAAGGAGCAACAGAAGAGTCTAGCAATGGGATATTTTGTCATATTATGATTGTATACCTGAACACTGGGGTCGAAGAAAGTACGGAGGCACAAAGCTAAATATCAATCTTGTTAATTTTTATTCCTATAGATTGATTGCCCGTATGAATATATCTTTCTTGGAATTGAGATTAACGTCGTAAAATAACAGGTGAGATTGTAAGGGCGGGAAGAGATTTTGTTCAGCTGGACCCGAGGTAGTGTGGTCATGGACCAACACGAGACGTAATCGTGCGCGCGAAGAGCAAGCGTGCTACTCACTGGACTATCCACCCCCATGTGAACATATCTGTACAAATTGAAAATATTAATGGTATCAGTAATATAAAACAAATAATCTGACATAAATAGAACCATTTAGCCTAGAATATGTAACAATGTTCGTGAACAGTGGAGACTAACGCAAGTGTTGACGAAACCATGCTTGTACTAAAGAAGTTTTTCGGGCATATTTAGGTGCACAGCAATTTTCAGTGCATTGAAATCTTCCCCCTATTTATTACACGAAAATAGCAAAGACGAAGGGCCCATTTTATGTAGGACTGACGGGTGTACCTAAGACCTAAATATTTTCCTGGGATTTTCAACTGTCTCTATTTTATATATATCCTGTCTCCAACTACAACAGCAGTCTACTACATTAGGCCCATAGTCATTTTCATAATATATTCCCATTTATTTCCTTTATAAGAGTTTCAAGACTGTTAAACCTCTAGTTATCCACTACGTTCCAAAAAATATTACCTTTTGTGGTCAATCATCTTCTAGATGTCATACCACTTGAAAATGTCCGATTTTATGCCAGGTTGCATTTCAGTCAGTGATACTGTTGATTTGCATGGATAGTTTACTACGATAACATACCTGCATTCGAAATCGATATACGTTTTCAAATAGGAACGTACATGTGAATCCACCAGTGTAACGGGATGCTCGGCTTTAAACTATTGTACGTCCTGCTACTAGACGGAGAAAGTGATTGGCGGGACGCGTAGTTTGATAAATATGTTTCTCCTACAGCCAGAATGCGAATCCTTGCCATCGCTCGAATGAAATTAAAGTTAGAGGTCTCATAAAACTGCAACAAACTGAAATACGGTATAACAGAGGCAAGTGATGGATGAGAAGCAAAATAATACAAACGACACTGACGACTAAAATGCTCGATTTTATTTTATATATTACACAAAATATAAGTAACAGAATATGTTTACGGGACCATGGTGGTTCAATGATACAGCGCTCACCTTTTGAACTAGAGTTAGACGGTTTGATCCCTGCTCATGCAGTGTGTGCTTTGTTGTAGGCAAACACCGTGTGCGTGGGTTTTCTCGGGGTTCTCCCGTTCCCCCCACCTTCTTCACTCTGAAAATTCATCTCATCATCACCCATCCGGCCTAAGGCAAAGCTGCCTAAATTCCTTAAGAATTAAATCCAAATTCAAAATTCAGAAGATGATTACATAGGGTTCAAACACACACAGAATCTTAATCTGAATTTGAGAAATATAAATATTTTAAGTTACCATACATGGTGATATACATACGAAAACAATGGCACAACACGAACAAAAGTACCCCATAAATTAAGAAACAACCTGTACAAAATTCGATGTATTTTTTAAAAACTATCTATGGTTAATTCGTATAATAGTTTTCTTCTGTAAATACAAGATCTATATCTTAATTGTTTCTTCCATTGTATTAATATGAGAATACTCTCGATTATAAATCTAATCCCAGTCTTTGCTATAAGCGTTCATAAATTTAAAACTATCTAAATTTTACACGTCCTTGTTTTCAGAATTGGAATACCCAGAAGAAATATATATTTGTTTATTGTAAATGAAATTAATTAATGGGAGATTTTATGCGTATTGTAAAATTAGAATACGGTGCTTATAATAATAATTCTGTGTAAATTATTGTAGACAATTTCATAAAAGAAATACATGATACCTATTTTCCCAAAGGCGTTCAATTAGATAATGATATAATTGTTAAGGATAAACATTATTCGATTAGCTCAACTTGTTTAAATATTTACTTAAATGAACCTGAGACTGTGTTGAAACACCGAATTTGTTTGAGAATATTCAAAGAAAATACTCGTATAAAAACATGTGGCTGATGAATGAAAATCGGAAAATTTGCCCTTTACGTCCCTTGAAAGTGTATTTAATAGCGGTGCTTATATCCCATCTTTGGTCGACCGTCTGCTCCTGTGCAAAATATGTATCATGAACAACAAGTCGCTTGGAAATGATTGAGTTTGCTACTTATTCAAATCTACACACATGTATTGGTTTATCCTAAATTATGCATACATGTGCGTTAGGTGCTTGGGCATGTCCTAGAGATAGTCCGGTCAGATATTGCGACCCGGTTGTCAGTGTTCTCATCTATTCAAGAATGCCTTCCATACCGTTGGCTCACTGGACCTTCAGATGCTATTATCGAAATCTCAATGCGTTCGCGATTGTTAATAGAATTATAGCGCTTACTTGTTTTAATTCGAAAATAACATTATTGTTCGTGATTTGCAGAGAAGAGTTTATAAGAGCAGAAACTAGGGAATGAGAACATCTAGTTTGAAACTGAAAGAGTTTTATTTCAATGTTGATACCCAGGATAACAAAAATGAATTGAAAATGAATTTAAATACTTGATTCATAGAAAAGCGTAAAACAAGCGCATACATTTTCAATCAGCAAATACATTTTTTTTGTAAGCTCATGTTGAGGATTAAAATAAATACAGATAGTTCTTCTACAGCCTACATAATAGAATGACACCTTAAAACATTCACGCGCAATATTAAAAGAAAAATATTATATCATCGCTTTAAAATGTAATATACCTGAACTTAAGCAATTTGTGTTCATCCAAAGGAACACGATGGAAATCTGTCTCATGAAATTTTCAATATTTTATTCCTGCATGCAACTGCAAGGGTATTACATTTCAATGAACAGCTAGTTTATAGAACATAATTGATAATATTTCTAAGAATTGTTTAACGTAATAACTTTTCAAAAGAGACGTGGTATATCGAACTGTTTTAATATAATTAATTAAGCTCGGTGGTTACGATATGTTTGTCTTTGTAACTGACTGAAACCATCGGAAGCAATGAAAGCTGTAAAGAAAGATCAGCTGATACACGTTATTAATGATGCTAATTTCCAATCTAGTTTTATGTTCAATGTTGCAACTGTTAACAAAGCATGGACTATTAGTATCAGAATAGGGTAAATATTGTAATGCACATGCACGTTAAAATAACAGAAATTTATGCGATTAGGAAACATAAATTGTTTGTTGATAAAAAGTATTTAATTCTGAAAACAGTACAATAATAAATGTATAAAGTGATGTTTATCCTTTGTGAACTACTGTAAACAAATCAGTGAAAATCTTACCTGTAGAATCCACAAGAACCAACAACTTTGTAGATTGCCTCATAGTACCTGTAAATGCTGAGACTTTTATTTCGTACTGAGCTAATGGGCGTAGGTCGTGAAGAGCCACAGAGTTAGTCGTAACATTAATGGTACCAGACGATGATTCACAGTTGTAGGACCGACAAGCAAGAAGACGAAGGCACTGTCATTAAAGACAAATAGGAAAAATATTAGTTATATACTTGTAATTGTAATTTGATAGATACTTTTGTGTGAATTACAGTTCGTTCGAAATAAATACAGTACTAAGAGATGAAATTAGAATTAAATATCCACGTTGGTTGAATTATACTAAAACCGAATAAAAGAATGCTATTTTCTATAGATATTACCTAACTATCCATAAAGGAAAACGTTAATTAGATTTAAATATTAAGTCTGCATTGTTTCTCATCTCAATTTATCAATTTCCATTAGGGACGTAAGGACTTCTCCGACAAGAAATGATTGCATGCGTATCAGGGTTGGAATGTTTAGAACAATATGTTTTGAATAGATGTTTTTAACGTGGTTTAAACAGAGGCGATTATTTTAAACATTTTGTTTAAAACATTTTGAACATTTGTTTTAAACAATGTTTTAAACATTTGTTTTAAGCCGTGACTAAAACACATTAATTTTATTTCTCTCTTTTGAAAGAATCACATTTTTTAAGAGTACAAAAGGGCATGTTTTACCACTAAGAACCCTTTTATGCATGCGGCATTTGTTGTTGTGTCGTCAACGACAAATGTCGTCGCGGTTTGAGATGCCTTTTTATGCTCGCAGGATTTGTTGTTCGTCCAAAGTCAATAGCATTTTATGAACATTTCGCAAGTACCCGGGGGATACTTTCATATAGTCCCCATTCCTTCCCCACGTTGATGCAATAACAAATGAATTATGAATATTGACCAACGTATTGTTCCCTTTACTGTAAAATTTGAATGAATTAAAGTTTCACACTTCTGAAACTTACAAAAATAAATAAATATGTAAATTAGTACTAACAGAATAGTAACTTCCCACTCCTTATAATTCATGTGTTGCAAGTCAGTGAGAAATAAAAAAGGATAGTACTCTTGAAACGTGCCGAGGTCTTGCATGAAGAACATTTATCTAACTGTTCAAGTTATACTCGCTAAAATAACAATGGTTTGGTGTATACTTGAATATATGAACCCAACAAGCCAAATGCCGACCCCGACCCTGACGGCGGTCCGACAAACTAGTAGTCGAGGAATGGTCAGCGCGATCCATAAGTGGCGATTGGTCATCGGGCCATTTTCCAGATTGCCGTCGGTATCGTCGGGCCATCTTCCGGACCGCCGTCGGGATCGGCATAGAGGCGTAATCCCGCCCAAAATCTTCCCGCTAACGTCGGCTTTTCGTCGGGATTTTACAAAATCCGACATCGACCCGCCCATTCGTTCGCTCATCGGCCGACCTTTGCCGACCAAATGCCGACGTCTCGCTGGGAATTTTAAAATGTATGTAAGGACCTTTAGGCATTTTTGACTGAGGCCGGATAGATGATGATGAAACGAACTGGAATAGATGAAAGTAGGATGAAAGGGGAGAACCCCTTCAAGACTGACGCACACGGTGTTCGTCCACCACAAAGCCCGTTAAGATATATGAGCCCAACTTTAAATTTTTGCGGTCAAACATAGATAGAATCCGTGGAAAACTCCACTTATACCCTCTCAATTTAGACTTTAACCCCCAAACTGAAAATCCTGGCGGAATTCCTGGCCAGACCCCACACATTTTTTGTGCTAATAAAAGTATATGGAAAATATACCCAAGTAGTTTTACTTACATAAGATGCTTGAGGTGTTGATGTAAAACAGGACATTATTATTTTATCAATTATGTTTTGACTTTCTTTACAAGCGAGAACGCCAAAAACTTATAACGGTACTCTTGAAACAGTATTCTAGCAGATACAAGGTAGCTTCTTTATCTCCGTTTCTACATATAGTTGGCAGGTCTCAACACCAATAGTTGTTAATTTCTTTTTGGAGTCCTTTTCTAGTATTACATGCATCAAAAGTTTGTATATTCATACAATCTTACGGAACGCACGAATTTGTGATTTGGATCAGTATGCATCAGCACACGGAAAGAGGTTAAAACGGAATTACAAAATCCTAAACAATGTATGTGTATTTTCCATTACTTACAAAGAAAAACATGATCGTGAAGTCTATGTATCCTGAGTAAATAATACGAATCAAAAATGAAAAATGAAACGAAACAATGTAAACTTGTACCAATCTTTACATGATGCTCTTTTTATTATTTATTTCGACTATGAATCGTTCAGTGTCTAGACAATCCATTTCTCTTTATAACTCGCACTGATCTTACTTAAATGAACTTCCACGCAGCGGAACTGCAACCATCGCTTGACAATACTGATCTATAAACAGCCGAGGTATGCGACAAATGTCGTAGTGTATAAATGGACCCATAAGACTCCATGTACTTAGAGCAGGTTGAACGACATTTGCCGCCGTGTGATCTCTAGAACACGACGACATGAGAGTCCATTTATGCGTACGGTATTTGTCATTGTGTCGTCGACGACAAATGTCGTTCCGGTTTGTAAGTCAACGGGAACAAATGATTGCTTTTATGCACTGCGGCAACGACACGTGTCGTCCGCGATCTGCAAAACATGTCGCCGTAAAGTCTAAATTGGGAGGGTGTAAGAGGAGTTTTCCACGGTTTTTATCGATGTTTGACCGCAAAAAATATTACAGTTTGGGTGTTGTCGATAATTTGTGGGTGACATCCCCACAGGAGATTTGGCGGAATCACTTGGTCTGGCCTTTCACGCATTTATGGTCAGAAAAGGGTAACAGATTGAACTCATACATCATAGCAGTCTTTGTGGTGGACAAATACCGTGTGCGTTGGTTTTTTCGGGGTTCCCCCCTTTCCTCCCGCTTTCTATTCCACCAGTTCGTCTCATCATCCATCCGGCCTCAGTCAAAATTACGTAAAGGTCTTTAAATAAATTTAAAATTCGTATATTCAAGCATACACAAAAAGATTTTTATTTTAGCTCGTATAACGTGAACAGTTTGATAAATGTTCTACATGCAAGACCTTGGCACGTTTCGACAGTACTATACTTTCTTTTTCATTTCTCACTGATTTGCAATACATGAATTACAATGAGTGGGAAGTTCTCTTACTATTCTGTTAGTACTACTTTGCATGATTTTCGATTTTTGTGATTTTCAGAAATGTGAAAATTTAATTCGTTCAAATTTTACACTATAAAAGAAAACCATGATTTGGTCGATATATGTACAAGTCATTTCTTATTGCAGCAATGTGGGGAAGTTAATGGCCAGGCTTTATATTAAAGTATCACCCGGATACTTGCTAAATGCTCATAAAATGCTATTGACATTCTGAAAAAATAAAGATTAACTTGTTTCTCGATTTTCCATAGAAGTTGACAAATGTCCTATCTGTAAGTCTTGCAGAATTGATGGGATGAATTGTCCAGCATCTTTTCCGCCTTTTCACTGCAATGCATCATCGATACGAAAAATAGATCACGCACGGATCTATCCTCTCTCCGAAGAGGCACTGGCACTTTTTTTTTTTGGACAAACAACAAATGCCGCGTGCATAAAAAGGAATCTCAAACCACAACATTTGTCGTCGACGACACAACGACAAATGTCGCACGCATAAAAGTGTTTTAAAACGCATGTAATTTGTCCCGTATGTAAGCTAGTTTCCAAGATAATCAGTATTATGGCGCCGCATGCCAACAGGTGGGGACATTTAATGCGTTGTTTTGATTTGTCCTTTATCGTTTGAATGATACAAACAGGAAATATTAATTTGCTTTCAAAAGGTTCATATTTCAATTCTTCCTTTCTTACTTATTGTGAGAAACTGCCAGGAAAATAAAAAATTCACGGACATGTATTTGTTCCTATGATTACCTTGCTCTATACCCTTTTAATGTTTACGAGGAAAGGGATAGTAGTGAATAACTGTGAAGATTTGATAACACTAGCCTTCGAATTCTAATTTCAGATCATTGCATAAAAATAAAAAGGTGACTTTTTATATTTCAGAAGCGCAGAATCCAAAACTGAAGGATCAGGTTGTCGTGCAAATGCAAAATTGAATTATAATAAGGTATATACGTATTTAATGCCTTGCTGACAAATGTAAGGAATATTTGACCGCTCATACAGTTTTCATATGCTTGAGGTTCACATAATTATGATGTTTTGTACTCTTTCTTATATGTTTGATATCACTGCAAAATATATTTGATATTCTAACATCAATTAGAAATTAACAAAACGACTTTCGTACGAAGATACCATCCTTAATTTTCGCATTAATCACTAACCAGAGTTGTTTAACGTTCAGATCATTGTATGCTGTTGAAGAGGCGACTTTTTATATTTCAGGCGCGCTGAATTCGAAACCAAAGTCTATTTTCTAGCATCATATCAGATGTTTGTGCAAAAATTTAAATTTGTGAATTAATACCTCTTTTTCTGTTGTTTTAAATGTGAAGGTGGTTTTAACTAGTTTCAACACGCTAGATTTAACGACGAAGTCTGTTTTTCCCTATCACCTACTACATATATCAGAGTAATAATGATAAAAAGTGAATTTTAGTGTAATTAAAGGAGTTCCAAAACTAAAAAGGAAATACATTGTTTTTGTGCGAAATAGAGCTAGAGCTGAAGGACTCTTAAAGATCATTGCCTGTTTTTTTTTTAAATATGTGCGGAAGCAGGGCTGGGTTGATTGACATTAGTTTTGTTGCGTATCTTCTTTTTTTCAAACAGTAGGAATTCCACTACCCTGCAATGGTTGTGCTTCGCTTTGTTTGGCAAGTAACTAGATCTATTTCGAGAATCCTGATTTCAAATCTACTAACAATTTTTGCGTATATTACATATAGATTTTTCACAATATCATATGTTTCACTATCTCCAGAGCTGTTATTTCTACGTTCAAATATTCTACTGAAAGTATCATGTATTTGTAAGTCGTAAGAACTATCCGAATACTTTTTTTTGTATCTGTATCGTAAAGAAACATAAAACAGTAACGGTCAAATGAAGAGTTTCCATTTAGTGAATTTGAACTTGAAATTGTGAGATTACGATTAGTTAACATTTTCTTTCTTCTATTTCATTTCTCATATTTCCCCGAAAAATCTGTGTCCACTGAACGAGAAACGGGGCGAGCGAGGTTAGAGGTTTCATAAAGGTATAAAGGAAACGGAAAAAAGGTACAAAAGCATGTAGGATGTAACGTTAATGGCTGATTACTACTGGTGCTTATGCTTAGCAAGAAAAAACCTTTAACAGGAACCCAATTGCAAGGTGTCCAAGATGGCATGACTTAAAGGGGAAATATTGCACAACACGTGTTTGTTTGTTTCCTTAACGGTTTTGGTATAAATTTTACGATTAGTGTATTTTCTTCTGTATTATTTTATCATAAGTCACTTTATGTATACTTTATCAGCACATTGCCATTGCCAGGAAACCTGACGTGATACAAAAAAGATGGAAAGCAGATTTAAAATGAGTACACTCGAACTAGGTTTAGTCACGCATTAAAGTCCGTGCAACGAAATCGTCTCAGGCTAGTGGAATCATTCCTTATTCAATGCTTGGAGTATATGTCGGGTGCAAGGACTTATTAGATACTCTGCTTCTTTGCTGTTCGTTTATAGACACATTATCAATGAGTTGCACAGGAAGAAAAAGGCATTTAATCTGGACACACTTTATTCACGATAATCCTTCCGAAATTTATAAAACCGTAAAAGCCAAATGTAGACTGTGTAAAAAAGAAATGTCAGACCTTCTTGCCCGAATGAGATAACATTTCAAGATGTGTAATTCACAGAAGTGTAATTCAAATCCAGGCCAAAATACTGAAGATATTGAATAGAAGTAACATGGATGCTGCGCTACAAGACGCGAGAGATGAGAATCATGGCAGCCACCTTGGAAGATGCCATCTTGGAATTTGCTCGAAAATTTGTAGTGGAAAGTGGATCATGTGACATTTCATTTTAGGCTAGCATGTTTCAAAAAATCCAAATCTGGAGCCAATTTTTATCTACCTTTATTCGTTTGGGAGATAGGGAACCTCAATATTTGGATTTTACGTTCTACAATATGTACGCGAAGTGGTACACATTTGAGCGGACTCACAAACCCAATATTTTTCTCAAATCTTTATACACTCTCCGAAACACATTGGATTCAACAGCCGCGAAGGTTCGATTGATTCTGTTGCTGTATGGTGTAGCTCTTGATTTTTCACGATGCCTGCCATGCAGATAGCTCCAAAGATAGAAATTAAGGGGCGTGATATCATTAAAAAATAGGACATTCGGCGAACCCTTGCTGACTGCTCCAACGTCCGGAATTGTATATCCCTCTAATCTTGCACCTCGTCAGCGTAGTAGGAAGCGCGCCATCTTGCAGGTAAACGAAAAAATGAATCAGAACTCACAGTCAACACTGTTCTTCCCGCCTCGGTGCCCTCAACAGTGATCAATCAATTGAGAGGTTCCTCGTTCACCCGATCTGATGCGCTTTAATTTCCATTTTTGTCTCTCATGACTTACATCTATGTCATTTGCCGGGATAGAGGGAAACAGGGAAAATCTCGGTTAGGATGGCCAGCACTGGGAATCAAAACCGGGATGGTATATCGTGGAACAATCAACGAGCGACACCATCTTCAGAAAATAGCCATTTGAATTTGAATTTTATGTTAAGGCCTTTAGGCATCTGAAGCTCAAATCGTCAGGAAATGTACAAGTGTTAAAATCTTAAGGTTCTTCAATCCCCCATCACACCTATTTCGTAGGAAAATAAGATTACTGTTTCGTCCAGAGGCAGGTCTATGATACGAAGCTCTCTGGCCTACGTGAACCGATGGGAATTTGCCATTGCCCTCCATCGAATGAAGATGAAGGTCAAATGATATAATCTAAAATTTTATATGGACCCCGAGCGACTTGTGTCTCCACCAGAAATAGAATCCGGGGCTTTACTTTTAAACAAGCACTGTTTTTATCAAATACCTCTCTGGTTCATCGAATTTCAGCTTTTTAATTTCAATTTTTGGACGCCTCAGCAAGACAGTGTAAGGTGATAAATCAACGACGTACACTAAAGTGAAACATCAACGTGCTCCATCATCTTAAGCAAGTGATTCAGGTATGCCTGCGCCGCTGTTAAACCCAATGTGCTTCGCAGGGTCTATAAGGATTTGAGAAAATAAGTAGCTTTGAGTGTCCACCCAAATATATACTATTTTACGCACATGTTGTAATACGTAAAATCCAAATGTTGAGGTTCCCTATCTCCTAAACGAATAAAGGTAGATAAAAACTGACTTCAGACTTGGATTTCTTGAAACAAGCTAGGCTAAAACGACATGTCACATGATCCACTTTAAAATTGTTTAACACATTCCAAGATGGCTGCCATGATCCTCAACTCGTGCATCTAGTAGCGCAGCATCCACGTTACTTCTATTCAATACTTTGTCTTACTTCCTTCACGCGTTTACTACAAGGTTGTTTTCAGTCTTTTGTACTATACAGTATTCGAGTAGTCATCAGTCAGTTTAGAGAGGAAGATAGCAATTCACAAATGAATGATCGCCCTTTCTGATGTCATCATATCGTAATGTTCTAGTGGTTCTTCTTCAGGAAAAAACATTTTCCCGCCAGAATGTTTGTTCTAGCAAAAAGCATTCCCTTGTCAGTAAATTATATTGATAATTCTTCAACTACTTGCTTATTGAAGGCAAAGTCCAGATTTGACCTTTGATTAAAGTAATTTGTATTGTACTTTTTAAATGAATGAATAAAATAATACTTCTCCATAATTTAGTCTACGTTTTAGCCCCTGACAACGATACTGAACCATTTGGAATTCATCTTTTTATAAACTTTAGGCAACTTTGACTCTGCCTACATATAATTTACATTCCAGCTTGCGGTTGTCGTGACAAATTTAACGAGGTTCACAATTTCGCTAGGCGAATGTTGTTACGATTATAGAGTAAAACCGCGACAGCTAACTGACTAGGACAATCTCTTAAGTGTATAGCGTAACTATCGTTCCTGTCATAAAGATTTGATTTAAATCTGAGTAGCTTTCAAAGCCGAGAATTAAGTTTCATGAATTTTCTTATAATTAAACAGCATTTGTTATAATTTTCCTTGAAAATATATTATCCGAATATATTATATTATTATCTGAATTATGAAAGCTAAATATTACTTATTGCAGTATTTATCACAATCAAAATATCAATTTCTGGTTAATTCCGTTAAATCATAAACACTATGTCGCATGCTTTCCAGTGAAACTTCATGTGTTCTTCTGAACACAGCAGATTTTCTTGGGAGCGATACATTTAATGCTGCTGTGAACAGTGTGTTTTCTATGTGATGTTAAAATCATTTATGCCTAATTGATTACACACTACACAGAAATTCTTTTGCGAACTCACTTACTAAACTCAAGATTTCATCTACTCGTGAGTGCAAAGTATTTAAATTTGTGTTCATTCGCATTCAAATGATAATAAATGTAAGAAAAATATCACAATATTGGTAGTAAAAAATAAATGAATATAATTATAGTAAACGAATAAGATATTTGGAAAATATTCCAATGTGTGAAGATTATTATGAAAAGCACAAACCTGATAGGAAACTGTGTAGTGAGTGACATTTCCATCCTTCCGTAGATGAGAATCCCAACGAAGTTCGAAAGCGTTGTAATTATTATTTGTAACTCTCAAATTGCTCAGACGAGTTGACGCTGAAAATATATTTTAAAATTATGGATTGCCACTCCCAACAAAACTTTTGCGTGTAGGTGCCACTTAATTTTACACTAGACTATATCTTTTCTAAGTATAAAATATTTGATTTCAGACATAACAGTTTCATTTTCACAAATAGCATTCGACTTCTTAAGGGTATTGTTTGTACCCGGAATTGTATGTTTGTTCAATTTTAGTATTATCTTATTTACGTTCTAAAACGTGTTTAAACTTAAAGGCTGTTAATTTATTGTTAGAAATGAAATATTCACGATATATTTGCCTTTGACTTTTAACTTCTGACACTGATCTACAATTCGCCGCCCCCGCGGCCTAGCAACGAGTTGCAGTTCTACTACCGCTTCATATTTCATTAGTAGATCTACCACTCATGAAGCAATACACGATTTATCTATTTGAAATTCGATAAATATGAAAAAGATAAATTAAATTATACAAGGCTTAAAGGATAAATGAATTGATAATATTAAATTTAAGTATGAGTGAAATTATATTCTTATCTTTAATTAAATGAAACGTCATTATATTCCAAGAGAAATATTTTGAATTATTAGAATTAACAATAAAACCAAAGAGATTCAATATTACAAATGAAGAAGTGAATATATATATATATATATATATTTTACATACACTTCTTATGCTATCTATAGCAGTATTAGCTACAACACTATTTGTAAATATATTTGTTCTACTAATAACGTAAATAATAATTTATTATTACATCCGTAATAATTCAAGAAATTATTACTGGCTTCAGTTCTACATTTAATTTGAATTTAAAATCTGATTCAACTGATTAAATATTTTAAGAGTGAATTAAAATATTTTAGCTTTTAATATAAACAATGATGATGAAAGCATTAAGAACATTATTGAAAAATGAAGTATATAGACCAGAAATATGAAGAGAACTTACTAGAAATCTAGCAGTAATTTATTATGACCTTAACAGACAAATTAGACGAGTTTGATGGAATAAGGGCGAAAGTCTGAAATAGGCATTTTGAGAAAAAAAAAATATGTTGAAAATGAAGTAGTGTTTTTCTTACATAAAACCACATAAAACGTAGAATTTTCTCCTCATTTTTAGTAAATAACATGTTAAAGACGAGAAACGTGCGTTTTGAACGTTTAATTTAGCTTTTGTTTTAGAAATATTTGTCTAAATGTAAGGGATAGTTTACGCCCTATTTCCATTAAGCCACTAGCATGAAATGTTTCTTTACTAAAATGTGCTTCTTTATTGACCATTAGAAGCTTAAAGAGAATCTAAAGCAACGATCTTCAGCAGAAGATGGCAGCACTATATCCGTATATGTCTAATGTATTCTTATCGTTGCACGAAATTTCAATGCTGATCCTATAAATTCAAGCCTAGAAAGTTCGTAACCAATTCAAGAGCATAATCTATGTTGATTTTTTTATTTTCGTTTTTCTTCATTGTTGAAATCGCTTCATTGTTGTTGTGAATATCGAAACATATAACAATGAAACTTTTTCAACAATGAACAAAAATGAAAATAAAAATCAGCATCGATCATGCAGAACCCTGGAAAAACTTCAGTCTGGATGTTATGTATCTGGAATCGTTACCAGGACCACGGAGTCATTAGCCACCTGACCCTCTGCCATCTGAACTAGGTCCGCTTGAAACCAAAGTCGATTTCGAACAGTTGGATATTAAACAATAAAATCCCGAAGATGTTTTTAAAATGAATGTACTTTTTCGGGAATGGATTTGTGTCAACACGTTCAATATTAAGAGCTAAAACATTATCTGACCAGGTTGGAAGACTAGACTAGTATAGCAATTATTTTCAAAGGTCACTACAATGGTTTATTGAGTATGTGCTATCCCCTAGAGATGGCTTAGCACGCAGTGTTGCAAACTGTGATTATTATATTCCGTTAAACTTTGAAACTTACGATTTTCAAAGTAGATGCTGGTACTATGCAGCCTGGTGGCTTTAAGCGTTTCAAATGGAAGCAGTTAGAATGTACAATCGATTGATTTCATACCACTGATATTGGACAGAGATAATGCCAGCAAAGAAAATAACATTCTTGTAACTATACTACCTAATAATTCCAGTCTAATGGTCACCACTGACTATAACTTCAAACTGTTATTCGCAAAATCTTAGGAACCTACGCTATTAATCGTCATATTATTACGATATATATATATATGATTGTTCCTATTATCTTTGAGCATCTTCACGTAAATTATCTTCTGTAATTAGTATCGATAGAAATAAATGTATTGTAGTTCTTGTTTCGGTGGGAGGAATAATTTCCTACTTCTTATATATTTGTAAGTTTGGTTAGATCTTTCCTGGATTTGCCATAAATTGTTCTGTTCCATACCCTCGATTAAAATGCGTTTGTGATTCGGATTTTAAAATCTGAACCTGAGACCTAGAAGCGCTTAAGTCACAGATCGTTGTTTTCGAGAAAAGAGGAAAAAATCTACTTGCTTTAACATAGAAACTAAATTGACAAAATACATAATATACTAACTTTTTTACATTAGTTAACATGTTTTCAACAACATGTTTTCAACCATTGTTTGAGGCCTTCTGGGTGCTGGGCCTCCATTTATCACGTTTTAGCCAAACTTGGACGTACGAACCTTTAGCTTTAATACAGATATAAGATTTTAAGACTAAAAGTAACATTAATAAACTATGCTTCATGTTCAACTTAGCGAATCATTGGCTGCTCACAACGCTCGAATAGTGTTCTGGAATTTTCTTATATCGTTCATCTCCTCTTCTCGTTTGAATAGTCAGAAGGAATTTCAAATTATTAGGTTTAATGCTCTAAAATTGAATTTGAATTTCATTTATGACATCCCGAATGCTACCACCGAGCTACGGCGCCTTGGTGTTTAATGCTCTTCTAGTCGGTTTGTAAAAATATAGTTATTATCAAGGTAGGAGGCCGACAGATAAAAGGTTAGAATCGGAGTTTCAGTTGAAAGAATGTTTACCTTGAAATTGTTCCTTTTCTTTTAAATTTCCACTGAGCTTATTCAATTAACTTTTAATTTTTTTCCAAGCGGAGTTCATCTTTTCCCGTTTGTTAATTTGTGGCGAAATAGGTTTTACATTTTTTGAATACTTTTATGGTATTTAGGCATCTAAGGCTCAGGCCGGGCTTGCGTGGAAAATAGGATGTTGCAAGGTTGTCGGCCAGGGTCAAGTTAACATGTACCTTCCCAGCATTTGGCTGATGTAACTGACGAAAATAATGGAGAAATCTCCAGCAGCCTTTGCTCAGTGAGCATTGGCAGCAGCTAGGATCATTCCCAGAACCTTCTGAATGCTACGTCAACACTTTACCATCTGAGAAACGGCAGCTTCAAATATTTGCACGTTTGTGAGAAAGATGTTGCTGTTCTTAGAGAGTTCAGAATGATAAGTCAAGTCAATTTTTACTGTAAATAGTGAATTTTATTTTGGATGCCATTACAGTGATGAAGAACAATTTATGTTCCTTATATTTGATGCATATATTCTTATTTGAATATTATATTAGGTGGGTAAATGGTGACGAAATTACGTATAAGGGTCTCATGGATTCAACAGTTCACTATAAAAGAACTAATATTCGCGATAATGTCCTTTTTTAGAATGCACACACACTGCCTAATATATTGTCCAATTTTATTTAGAACTCCTTGTATTTAAAGATTCGCATCAGTCAATTAATACATTCCAAATAGAGATAAATTGTTATTACCTTCTGGCTCCGTGCTGATTGTAAATGGCTCGGACGTGATATAACCTTCGATTGTTTTTGCTCTAATCATAATTTCATAATTCGTATCCGGAATCATATCAAGAAACTCAAATTTATTTAACTTTTGTTCACTATAAAGCGTCCACTTCCAATCTTCCTTCAGAAAAATCTCATAATTCCGTATTGGACATGTACCATACTGCATGCTGGGAAGCTGAAAAAATTGGATGGTGTGTTAGATCATTTCAAAGTTCCCTGCTGCTAGAGAATAAATGAATTGGTATTTTGAGTTGAACTCTTTCTGAAAGAAGTAACAAAACAGGGAACTCTAGAGAAAACAATAAATCCAACAAAAATGTCCCCTAAGACACCATTAATTCTCTGTAGTCAGTGAAATAAAACGTTAAACCCCCTTCACAATAGATAAGTTCCTATGTCAAACAGTTATGCCTTAGTTATGTCTATGCCTTAGATAAGTATTTGAGAAAACGAAAATGAATTAGCTTTCATATTGTGTTCATTAACAAATAGTAGAAAACGGACTTTACCATCAGAAGTGGAGTCAATCCAACCACGACTATTACCACAACAATTGGAGACAGTAAATTGAAAGCCCCAAAGACCCCACCACTTCAAAACAACAATAACAATTTAATATAATGATCATTGCTCCAGTTAACATCCACATTTGGTAAAAGAATAAGGATGAAAACACTGCGTTCTAATTTACTTACAAAAGTGCAAATGCAAATCACATGACTACATAGTACAGTCATTAAGTTTGTAGACTGACCTCATAGTGTTGCTGTGATGCATGACAGCCGATAGGTTGCGCCACAAGATGATGTTGTGTCAGTTCTTCATGCGTCTCAGTAAGAGGAAATTGCATGCATACATAAGCATCCATAAGCATGCATAAGCAGGATTAGTAGAGAGTAGTTGATGGCGAGCTGCAAAACTCGCAGTTTTAGCAAACGTCACCTTCTGCTAAAAAAATTGCAAATTCCGTAGTGAAA
>JAGDQP010018877.1:4654-35803 GCA_022664845.1 Lepisma saccharinum
TATATATATATATATATATATATATATATATATATATATATATATATTGTAATGGGAAGTGGATCATTGGGCCAGTATGTAACCATGACTACAATGAAAAGAAATCACGAACAAGAATGACATAATGCTGCATAAGCAACCCAAGAAGCAGAAGACACTAACACCAAGCGATGAAGCTTGGAAACAGTGAAAATACGCCTACTAAAAAAGGGATATAAAAGGCCAGTCGAGAGCCTTAGAAGTATCACTTCTTCGCTCTTAAAAGTGGTCACCTCTTCCTCCCTGACTTGGACTGGAGTCAAGACTCTTCCTAACCCCCGACTTGGACTGAAGTCCGTATACCTAAACCTTGGACTTGGACTGGAATTAGTATCCATGCTCTAGACACTTTCCTTTCCTAAAGCCCAAAGTCGAAGTTATCACTACAATAGAGGTGAACTACAAGTCAAGTCATAACAGAGCCCGCGTTCGGGACACTAACTGTAAAGTATTTGTATGTCATATAATTTTGGAACTTTTTGTAGTAAACATGGTTGATTTGATTTGATTTTTTTTATGTATGGGCCAGTTTAGTAACTTTGGTCGGCCCGTCACGATTTGCCCTTAGCTGTTAAGTGTTAAAATCCACACCCATGCCCCTACCGGAACTCGAACCCGGGACCGTTGAGTCGATAGCCTACCGCCGCAGACCGGTAGTAAACATGGTGTCGGTAAAAACGTCAATAAGTGTCTTGCTCTATTATTTCATAAATTAACCACTATAATAAACTATCCTTCGTCAAATGGACTCTACCAGATTTAATCGTATATAGAAAGACTGTGATACCACGTCATATACGATCCGTTTCGCTAACAGTAGTAAACTACAAACAATCATTACAAAGTACCAAATAAATCATTACGATATATATATATTTGGAATAAATTTCAAGCTTCAAATTACTACTGTCCAAATAACTATTGCTAAAACATTTTAATTTCTGGAAACAAGCTATTGAAAATGATACGTTACATGACATCTTCCTGTTTTAAATTCTGGACCTTGATCCGAACTGGCATCTTTCAAGATTAGAGACATGGGGCCCATTCCCCTCAACGGGTAGAAAAAAAAATAAAGTTCTCGGGCCCCCAGAAAATCCCGCCCTGAGAAGTGACCGCTCTCCAACTTCTACTAGCGATCTCCGCATGCACTTGCTTCATGCAACTAAGCAGTTGTCACGTGTGTGGATGCTTACGATTTCTGTCTTTCGGAGACATTTACCGCGAATTGGAGTATGTAAAAGAGAGAGGAAAGAAGGTGAAACAAGAAGATAGAGAAACGTGGGAAGAATTCTCTTGAAGAGGGCTGTATATTCTGTAAAAATCCCTGTATCGGTTCAAACTAGATAGTTTACCTGGTAAACCACACATGCAAGAAGGGTGGAAAACCCAGGTAAAAAAGTCTGTAGTGGTTCTGCATCCTTTAGCAAGTGTCTGTGTTGAAACGGGTAGAGTCCCAACCACACTGCCGATATGCAATATTTGGTTTCACTCCCTCCACCTGTTTTCGACTTACAAGGGGGTTTAAGTGAATCTTATTCCCATGTGTGTTCTTACCAGTAACAGTAAAGTGAAACGAAAGAAAAACAAAGTCTGGAAATGCGTGAGAATTTTTTTTTTATTCGTGTAATTCGAAATGGTTTCTCATTTCTGTCAATAATGTTAGTGGATACTTCCTTGCAGCCATTAGGTCCCTCCCCCAGGAGAATGGTTGAAAATATTGATGCATGTAAAACCTCTAAACTTCTTGTGTACATATTACTTATAAATGTTGACAACAACGCGAACAGAATTTCAACGAAATCGTGTACAAAAAGGGTAAATAAGTATTTACAACATATTTAAAATATAGACGTAAAGGATAATTCAATTGTATTCCCTATACATATGCTAATAAACCAGAGTTTTACGAATTATCTGACCTCGGATCTTAATTTCCTCAAAGAACATCTTCCCTCTATAACAAGACATATTACTATTTTATTTCTACGCGATGAATACAAAACGTTGTATGCATAATAAACAGTTCATTGAAGAATCTTGCTAATAAACTATATTAAATCCAGTTTCTGGAAATATTTTAGGATCATTACCGTGAATAGATAAAATACCAAGAACTCCAAATAAATATCATTTATGGGAAGCCACCTAGTTTCCAGTACTAATATTATTTATACTGATTGATGTTTTAACAGTAGTTTTCTCAGTGCTAGTAGGAGAATGCCGAAATGGTACCTTTGGGGAAAAAATGGTCGCTACCTTCCCTATCCTTGCCTCCAGAAGAGTAGTTGCTAAGGGACGTCGAACTTGACTCATAACTGACAGTTGAGACAATAAAAAAGTAAATAGGTGAAGATCAAACTACATTACACAGACGTTCGAGCTGAAGTTCCTGAACTTGAGTAATACTC
Source organism: Lepisma saccharinum (assembly GCA_022664845.1). Lineage (NCBI taxonomy): Eukaryota > Metazoa > Arthropoda > Insecta > Zygentoma > Lepismatidae > Lepisma > Lepisma saccharinum. The sequence continues at coordinate 7,105 of JAGDQP010018877.1, forward strand.
TTATAATTTCAAATTCCTTTCTAGTCTCTGTCTCTCTTTCTTTATATATCTCTCTCTCTCAGTCAATACTCGTAAACGCTTCATCAAATATGACCGTGTTGAATGAGGTAGCTTATTGTAACGAAAAAAAAAGTGCTTTCTGAAGTTTTAACGACCCATGACAGAAACCTGAAAATGTATTCGTCCTTTCACTACAGGGAACATGATAGGACGAATGGGCTGATCGTACTTCTTCCGTCTTGATATTCTTTAATATTGTAATTCTAATGTGACGCAGTGCGGCATTTGTTTTTATTTGCCTTTAAAAATTAGCTATCTGTCAGTTACCGCTATTTACATGCAGGTATTCTTAGAATACATTCTTTTTTGTCAATGAGCTTCTGTTATGACTTCCACTATTCTTCTTCTGTATATGTTAATGGCTATAGGAGTTACCTAAAAAAAATAGTATGTGCTTATTTAGAGTACATTTTGTGTAATTTGGTCCATCCTCAAACATAATTATTGTAAACCAATTTTAACAGCGATTCTGTATTTTTGGTGCCTATTTATTGTGTGCGTAGGGGAGTATTTTGTAAGAAATTTCAACCAAGACTAGTATTTCTGTCTTGATTTTAACTAACTTCACAAAGAAGTAATACTTTACTTTCAATCAGTAATTGACGACAGATTGATGTCAGAAAAAGTAACTAATGTTAAAAAATGACGTATATTTTTTACTTGCCAATGCGCATGGATTAGTTTGAGACTTCTAATAAATTGTGGACATTTCTTTCGCCTCTGATACAAGTTCTTTTGTTCTTCTCGTTAACAAAGATATTATTCACTTTTGTACACTCATAGTTCTAGACTTATATCGAGCATCTAGGCTATATGTGAGTTCAGTGATTTAATCATTAGGATAAATTAATGTTATAAAAAACTGAATTGTAAAATGTTGCAATTTACACATTACCACGCTGCTTAAATTTAAAAAAATTCTCAGCATTGTATATTTTTAAATGGATCCTGATGGAAATATTTTCTCACTAATTTCAGATGCTAAAATATGTCACTGCATGAGACAAGAGGCTGAGAGATAGAAAGACAGAGAGAAAGAGAGAGAGAGAATATCTTATTTCCAAATCAGGAAGACAAAATTTTGGAATGAGAAGAAAATTTCTTAGTACGTTGAAACTTGAGAAAGCATCTGTGCTGTAGATTGTCTGTGCTTTCTCTGCACTTTTCTCTTCCACTTGTGTTTTATTTTTTTTTTATCCTTCTAACTTCATTGCCTTGGTACGGAAACTTTCTCTAAGAGTTCTTTCTCTCCTCCTATGTTGATGGCAATCTCTTCTTTCCGTGGGTTTCCATTATTTAAGACGCCTTCATTAAAACTTCACAGCTATTCTCGTTTGAACGCAATATTCCAAGATCCAATTTCGAGTGGTAACCTTTATTCCGGTTTAAGCAGCCTCTCATCACAGGAAGTGCGTTAACGACTCGAAAAACCAGATACGATGAAAAAGAGGAAGACGGAAAATTTAAAAAAAAAATAAAAGGAAGAATTAAAATGTAGAGGAAGCTTCATTTTTGATGTATGTAAATGACTGGAAATATAAACATACAATATATATTATTATGTATATGTATAGTTAGTTAGTTAGTTAGTGTGTGTGAATAGAGAAGGCTTTAGCTGTGATAAGCATGTTGGTATCGTTACCATGGACACTTCCTAGTCAATAAACAAGTTGAAAACAAAAAAATAAAAACACTTCTGAACAAGGAAAACAAGTTCCTGATATATCAACAACGTGAACTCAGGAGTTGTTGAGATAATAAAGACGTATGTTTCTATATCACACGCAAGATAACAAAGAATTATAGGAATTTTTATCTTCGTATTTCTATGATTTCGAACTATATTTTATTGATTTTATCAAACAACTCAGACTATCTAACTGCATTTTTAGGTGATAAAATCCTTTTTAAATAGAAGTAGCTGAAGTAAATATTAATCAACTCTATCTTCCTTTACGTCATGAGGACTCAGCCAATAACTTATTAAAATGATTTATTGTTGTGATCATTTTCCTAACTGTGGGGATATCTTTAAAACTGTCAGCTACTGTACTATCTTTTTTTTTTTAAGAAAAATATAGGGTTAACAAATACTTCAGGACTGAATCGGTCTACAGTAGCTTTATCAGATGCAAAATAAGAAAAATAAAGTTATTAGAGATTTGAATACGTTTTGGAATATAAATATATTTAAATTTATTTATCTTATAAAATAATTAAATCGGTAATCTGTCTGTGCTCTATATCCCCGGGCAAGGTGAAGTGATGGTACTTTGACATTATATTCTACAAGAGTTAGAAAACGGGATCTACAGATTAAAGTGAATTCCAAAGTACTAAATTCAATGTACAGGGAACCAGCCGCGTTGCCAGTCACCAATATTAGGGGAAGCCGTGAAATATTTAGGGGGTAGAGGACAATATATATTATTTTTATCACCAACTTAAACACATAAACGCATATTTTTTATGTAAGGTCAAGAAAATGTAGAGTAGCCGGATCCTCCTAACCTCTCCTAACATTACCAATTTTCAGCTTAAACATTTACTGAGCTCTATGCACCACATATGACTTCAACAAAGTTTCACCCAATGTGCTGGAAACATCAGACTTTGAAGAACACTAAGACTCCCACGCTACTACATTTAACTAGCAAGTTACAGTGCCAATCGTCGAATTCAGAGAGGAACCTGTGTTACGGCGTGATGACTACTGTATTTTGATGTAATGTGTTACACCGCAACGACTACTGTATTACGACGTAATGCGTTATCATTCAATGGATAACTAAGAGCTTTTCCGTGGACATTATCAGGTGGAACAGTTAATGAATATCTTGGCGGCAAGAAATTCCAGTAAGATAAAACTGTGAAAGAGACATTCCTCACTCCGTGTACTCCTAAAATTATTTTATTTTTTTATTGAATAGTGCTATTGTCGAGAAGATACTATAAGTGGATGGATAAAATTTGGAAAATTTTGTTCGAAAATAAGTTTATTAAGGTATTTGAACGTAATAATCACAAAAGATATTCAATATCAAACTGTTATTTGTGGATCACTTTTAGTAACTAATGCACGGACCGATTAATATGCTCTTAAGTTTATGAAATCCACAAACACTCACGTCATAGCCGGTCCTGAATGTTTTATTTTAGTTACTCTCGTCCTTATAAAAAGAAAAATATGTTATTTATACATATCAACTTTATTTCCTGTGTATGTCCATCAATACCTGAATACTGCACTAAATCAAAATTTGCGAATGAGAGGGCGTAGGCTCAACTGGCAGACTAAGAAAAAGATAATCAATAAAAAAAACAACTATAATGACGATTAAAGAAAATAAATCCCTAATTCACTCTATTTTAAATAAATTAAACACCTACTTAGATCACCGGACTTGATTGGCTGTCTAAAATAAGTGCTGCAAAAATCTAATGACCTATCAAAACCTGTTCCGAATCAAATTGAGTACGTAAACCTGAAAACAACTAGACTAATATCATTAAAGGCTATTCCTTCCAAAAGAAATTATCCCGTAATTGATGTTAAACAGATGTACCGCAGAGAACCAGCATCATATCATCGAACTCACTTACCTCTCCTTTTGGTTACTCTTCAACGAAATTTCAATCTCAAACAGCTGTTTCAAGAAGAATATCTATGCTATTATCGCATTACTATTGAACAATACAGGCCAAGTAAACTTCTGCAATGCTACCGCTGCCAGCGTTACAATCATACTCTATTTACTTGTTTCATGAAGCCAAGATGTGTCAAGTGTGCCGGCGCCCACCTGAGCACTGACTGCCCAAAAAAGGACCGCACTACACCTGCCAAATGTGTTAACTGCAATGAGGACCACCCAGCTAATTACAAAGGATGTTCCATCTTCAAGAAATATAAATCTTATCGCCATGCAGTCACTGCAAGTCAAAATGAACCTGTTAAACAGCAACCTCAACAAAAAGTTCCTTCTTCTCATTCCAAGCCAGAACAACCGAATCTTGCTGCCAAGAATACACAGAAAAATACTTCTCTACCTGACAGTCCGAACTTTCTTGAAATTATGCAGAAAATTACACCATTTGTACAGCATCTCAGCTTCGAAGCCGTCATGAAAATCATCGCTGATGGATTTATGAAAATTCAAGACACACAAGACACTACCACTATTATAATGATTCTCATTGATGCCGTCACTAGTATTCTTCAATTGAACAACAAATGAACAGAACATTGTTCGCTACATCAAGAAACAATTATTAAAACGGAAATATTATAAATGGAGTAACTTAACATCTACAGTGACTCAAGATCATCGGCCAGTTGACTTTACCATCGTTCTTCCTTCTCCTAAAGCATGGACTTCAATCAACATCAAGAAAAATTCTACTTCGTCAATAGTTCATCTCAAGATTAAATTATTCACTTCAAGTGCACACACAGGTCTGCGGCAGTTGCGACCTGTTCACTTCATATACGCTTTTTTCATCCCGTCAAAACAACCAAATACAAGACATGAGCAGAATTGCTCGAAACTTCACTCATAAACGCCATCATTTTCTCTGGTTCTCTGATATTCCTAAGCCCCATTTGAACATTATCATGGTCGGAACATGTAAGCATGTGAGTACATAGAAAAATGCACCCACTAAATCTTTTGAAAAACTTTCTTCCTTCACGTATTAGAATCACCCTGGTACAGTCTCTCTTATTCCCGCTCTTCGATTATTGTGATATAGTGTATCAGCACAAAACCCCGTTTGGGGTAAAAGGAAGAGTGACGCAAAAATTCTATTCACAAAAGAAGTGGTATATATTTTGCGAGTTACTTTCTTTGTGTCACTATGGCGAAAGTATTGCCTTCGTAATAAAATTAAGAGACAGTATCCTTCCGCCATAGTGACACAAAGAAAGTCACTCGCAAAATAGATATAACTTCTTTTGTGAATAGAATTCTTGCGTCACTCTTCCTTTTACCCCAAACGGGCTTTTGTACTGATATCACTTATTTTGTAAGGCTGCCTATAAAAAAAGACTGTAACACGAGCCATCTATGCCGATGCTCCTCTCTCCTGCACACGCGCTATAACGTGTAGGAGACACGTGCACTGTAAATACAACGGAGAAACCACATCTGCGAGGTTGCTTCGGTGGCCTGGTGGTTAAGGCGTCGAGTTGGTAAACAAAAAAGCCCTAGTTCGAGCCCCGGCGAGGTTAACACTAGATTTTCCTTTCAGAATATATTTTCATGTGTCTATATATGTTTATATTCATTATTAATAATTGCTTTCCTGCATTTTACGTACATTATCTTAAGTTAGTGACCATGTCGAAGTGTAGGTTAGGTAAGGTTAGGTTCGGTCATGTACATTTTCAAAATTTATTTTTATGATTAATATTTTTTTCTTGCAATATTCGTACATTTTCTTAAATTACTGACCATGGGAACGTGGAGGTTAGATAAAATTAGGTACGGTCATGTATCTTTACATTTTTCTCCTTTACGTCATGCCCAGATGAGTGGAGCAGCGGCGGAGAGTGTTCTCCGTACGGGCTCGTATTTAAAAAGTGGCACGCGTCACTATGGCGGAAGGATACAAGATCGATTTTGCTCCATATCTTGAAAACCGTAACTCCTATCAAAAATCTAAGCTTGGATTTACCTCCATTACCCGCAATGGACCTCTAAACCCCCCCGGTACCACCCATTTGGGGATAAAACAAAATGACACACAGAATGACGGACATACCTTTCTATCATTTGTGAAAATTTTGTGATTCGGTTAAAAAAAGTCGTAACGTTTGAACCGCTCCACCGATTTTAACGTATGATACACCGTTTGAAACGTATTGAAGCATAAAATAAGATCCAGTAAGTTTTGACCGCCTATATGGTCTGGGGTCAGTGCTATCCTAAAAAATGTGAAATTTTGATATTTTTTTCAAAGCGCCCTAGGGGGTTCCAAGGAAATCCTACCGACCCAATGTTTTTCCTGTGTCTTAGTATTGAAAAGGGCTTTCAAATGTAAGTTCAAGCATAAAAATCGGACTTATACTTCGGTAGATCCGAAACTAACTGTATACTATCTGAGTGCCGCTAACAGTATCCTTTGCCAGCGTCACTCGAAGAACTGCCGTTTTTCATGATAACGATCTGTCTGTTAATCTAGCGAATAGATTGCAAAAATTACAAAATAAATGTGTTTCGGTTTATTTTCAATGATAAAAAGTATGATCATGTATCAAAGTAGGTTCACTGCACTGGCATGGCTAAGACTAAAGGAGAGAAGAACGTTTCATATTCTTCTCCAGTTATTCGAGGCAGTAACTTTGAAGTCTCCTCCATATCTAGCTTCCATGCTAAAACCTGTGCACCTCAATCATAACATAAACACTCGTTCTCATAATAATGTCACCCTAAGGATACCAAACCACAGATCTGAAAGCTATTCGAAATCATTTGCAATGTACGGAATCCAACAGTTGAACGATCTTCCTTCGGCAATTCGTACAGCCAACTCATTAAATAGCTTTAGAAATAAACGTTATGGTCATTTTCTTACACTTGCTCATAGCAGTACAAAAACAATGTTAATTTCATTGCAAGGTTTCCCTTCCAGAAATAAATATATGTCGTCGATCTGCTTGTACTCTTGGTTCAGTTTTACTTTCGTGAGCACAGCACATTAACAATATACATGTATGTTTATGTGTGTTTGGTGGTGGGGTTCTATGTAGGATATGGGGGTAATTATTGTGTTCATGTCGGAGGAATGGGTGGAGGGATTGGCTAGAATGGGATACAACTTATATTTTACATATTTTTTCTTTGTAATAAGTGTTTTATTGTATTTTTATGTCCCTATGTTCGAGTCTGTATGTATACATATATATATATATATATATATATATATATATATATAATGTTTAGGTAGAAGACAAGGCTATCAGCCTTAACTTTGCCATGTTAAATAAACGTCTAAATAAATAAATAAACATCTGACCCTACACATCTCTCAACACCCACTCAAACATCTTGTCCGCATAAGATTTCACATCTCTCGTCCTAATTATATTTCATCATATTTGCATTCAACTATTCATAACTAACATCTATGGCACTAACAGGACACCATGTCTCTTAGTAGCTCTGATTCTGTCCTCCCAATGACGTCTCGGTCTTCCTAACGGTCTCTTTCTCTCCGGCTTTCCAACCAAGATGAATATAATATTCATCTGCCCACCATAGCTGTCGAGATTTCATTATTCTTACAACATCTTGTGAGTCATACAGCCCATGGAGCTCTTCATTATGCAGTCTCATCCATTCTCCGGTCATCTCGTCCCGTTTTGGTCTGCAAATAAATGTAAATAAAAAAAATTATGTACATAACATCCTCTCCATATAAATAATACTTCATTATCAGCATATTGTATTAAACTTTACCTGTTTATACCTATAAATTGGCGCCACTACATCGGTACCAAAACATGTCAAGAACTGCAACCCAAAAGTACTACATGTTCACTGAGTATCAGGCCAATACCCTAGTTTTTACTTCTTGTTAGTCCCCCACAAACCCGAGAAATTATATATATATAAACGTGCTGCGATTCTGATCACCAAATTTCGAAGTCTTCATCCTTTTGAAAACCATGTTAGCTAGGAGCACACAAATTTGTCCACTCAGGTTGCTTAAAAGGTATTGCAAGTTCACGAAGTATCAAATCGAAGTATCAGATTGTAAACAAAAACAATAGTTCATAAATGGTTTAAAAGTTAATAATAGTTCAGTGATTGAGATTTTGTAAAATAAAGGCATGCTTCTGTCAAATATCATTAATACTTTGTTACCAAATGCCTGTGTTTGTGGCTAAAAGAGGTTCTCAAACTATATAAAACTTTAAAATATACTCCGCAAAACTGTCTTATGTTTATAAAACAAAATAGTTATGATTTTCGTTTAAAAGAATGTAGTAAAAATGTAGATATTTGATTGATATTTGGTAACTATGTACTAGTATTTTTGGATAGCATCTATTGGTCTGTGATATCAATAGTTTTGGTAGTGCAACCCAAATTAACTTGTTCAGTACATTACACTTTCCTCGTGAACATTGAAAATAATGATGATCATATGTTGTTTCGCTGCCCAACAGAGGGCGCATGTAAGAAATAAATATTGATAAATAAAGGAAGTGAATAAAGACCAAAGAAGCCAAATAATTTTCCTTAAAAATTATTAAATATAAATGTAAATAGTAATCAAACCCTCTGAACACAAGTAACAATAAAATTACTCATATTTGAAAGATATTACAGTATGGATTTGTGATAAGTGCTTGAAGGTAACTTTAATACCTTTTTTGTTGTGACTATCACTTCGATATAATGAGGTGGGAGATCACGTGAAAATGATAGAGATGTGGTCACCAGATTACGCCAATTTCGCTGTCGTTCTGTTCCCAAATATATTCCCATTTGGAAACGATTAACATCATTATGGGATTCCATAAAATGTCCAATAAATACGAGCTGTTGTTACATTAGCGTGAAATATTGTATAGGTATATTTATCGATACTAAAACCTCTCACTCTTTTTCCCTCCCCTTTCCTTCAATCCTCTTCCACTGTTCTATAACCATTTTTTTTTCATATAAACTCTTTTGTTCTTCAATGTTGATGTTGCTGCGGAAAAGGTCATTACATAATGTAGTTGTATAATGACACGATTTACACTCGTTACAAGAGTTGGACAAAAATTTATCATCCAATGCAATTCCCATTTGCAGCTGCCTCTATCAAATACACATACGTACACAAATTCACCCACACACATACAAGTTTATATTTACTCTCTCTGCTTTTTTCTTTGTTCACATGCTATTTGGTTAAGGGTCAATGGTGGTTGTTGATTCCTGTTCTCTCTCTCTCATTCTAGGGTTACATATAAATAGACTGTTGTAATGATCAACAATTTGAAGCTATTGTTTAATATAAAATGAGAATTTCGCATACATTTTCAAACGAAGCTTTAAAGAAATGTAGTTTGAAATTTCTCGGTGTTTCTTCGTAACATGAATTTACGAGCTACCTCCGTGTCTGTTAATGAGGTATATAGTAAACGTAAAAGGTAAGCGTTTTGAAGGCGGTTTGGAATTACTGGAAATAAATTTCTTACGTCGAGAATCACTACATAGCGTACAGAATAACGATTTATTCAAAAATTTGTAATTGTTTGGGTCTAACGAGTATTACTACATAACATTAAGGATAATGTTAATCTCAAAAGTTATTAATCATTTGGTCTAGCGAGTACATAAATTTAAGGATTTTTTTAAAATTAGTAATCATTTGGTCTAGTGAGCGTCACTACATAAAACTAAAATCCATGTTTTAATAAGAATGAGTAATTATTTGGTCTATCTAGTATCATTACATAATTAAGGATAACGTTTTATTTAAAAAATAATTATTATTTGGTCTAGTGAGTACCACTACATAACATTAATGATAATGTTTTACTCAAAAAGTAGTAATCATTTGGTCTAGCGAGTATCGCTACATAAAATTATGGACTGTTTAATTAAAATTATAGTAATTATTTGGTCTCGCTAGTATCACTACATAATTAAGGATAACGTTTTATTCAAAAGTTAATAATTATTTGCTCTAGTGAGTATCACTACATAATATTAAGGGTAATGTTTTACTAAAAAAATTGTAATAATTTGACCTAGGGAGTATCACTAAATAAAATTAATGATTGCTTTTTTAAAAAAAAATGCAATTATTTAGTCTAGTGAGTATGACTACATAGTATCAAAGTTAACGTTTTATTTTAAAAAAATATTATTATTTGGTCTAGTGAGTATCACTACATAACATTAGGGATAATGTTTTATTCAAAAATTAGTAATCATTTGGTCTGGCGAGTATCGGTACATAAAATTATGGATTGTTTTGTTAAAATATTAGTAATTATTTGGTCTAGCTAGTATCACTATATAGCATAAAAGTTAACGTTTTATTAAAAAAGTAATAATTATTTTGTCTAGTGTGTATTACTACATAACATTACGGGTAATGTTTTATTAAAATAATAGCCATTAATTTGGGTCTAGTAAATAAAAAATACTTTATAATATTGGCAGTGATAAACAATACGTCATTTGCTTACCTATGGCATGCTGATGAGTAGTGATATCAGAATACAAACATTTTCTGAAGAAACATGAAATTCATCTCATTTGCGGATGATACAGTTTTCTCATGCAGAAAATGACGCATTCAATTAATAGCATGTTTATAGGGTTGAAAAGAAATTGTGAGTAGAATTGAATTTGGTTAATGGTAAAGCAATCGAGTGGAAAAGTGATAGGTAGAAACAAAATCATAGCAGATAAGAAAATTGGATGATGGAAATTTACTCTGGATTAATACTAAATATATAGAAACTATTTAATTACCCTGGTTGGTATAAACACTATATGGATCCCAAAGTGGTAGATACAAGCTTTAGTTCGTGGTTTTATTATTATTTTCTGAGGTAATGTAATCGAACAGAAGCTCCTACATCTTAAGTAATCACTCACTGAAACTTCTCAGAACTTGTAACAGATGAACCTAAGGAGAAAAGTCTACTTTAAACAAGAATAGTTATGCGAGAAAGGCAGAGAGAAGGGACAGGCTAGCAAAGAAAAGCTTTTAGTTGCAACGAAATCCTGTGGTTTTATGTGAACACCATGGTTGCATTGCTATATTCGTTGATTGTAGCCATTCTATTTTTTGCACTGTCTCCACAGTCTTCTTCCCATAAAGTTAAAGCGATGCGAGTGCTACGGTCCATTTCAACCCTCTAGTGTTGTCCAGCAACTTTCTTCTTCTTCTGCCCTCTTTCTCTTGCATACATACACACACAAACTTTATGTGTGTATCTTTTATATATACCCTGGCGTTGTTACCAATCTAGAATGGCCCATTCTGGTCATCACTGACGCCAACTAATGTAACCACGATTTCTCTCTGAGCATAGGAACATCAAATAGCTGATTACACTTTGGTCGTATTTATATTATTTTCTGCAAACGTGGATTGCCATTTGTCATGCAATAGCCAGTTTTAGACACATTGTTAACAGAATTAAGTTAATGACTGGTGTACTTCTACACACCTCTTCATGCTTTGATGATAGAGATAATTTCTCTAAAATTTACTAGAATATTGCAAAAAGCTTCAGACAAAAGCAGAGAACTCTACTAGATATATATATTTTCACAATCGTAAGTGTACATAAACTTTGATTGGCCGGTTCCCTGGTTGTCGTGGCCACGACAATGAGTTTTGGCGCCGCTAAAAAAAGGACCACTACGGTCCAGGAATAAACGAACGTTTTCCAATACAGGTACTTTGAGATTGAAATAGTTATGTCCTTAAGCGAATGAAAATGTACCCTAAATGCTTAAGCAAAGAGAGGTTTCAACGGCAAATCGCACATATTATTATAAATACCGATAGTGAAAGTAAAATATAGTAATGAAAAATCAATATATGGTACATGTACATTCAAAAGATTACTCACGACATTAAAGCAAATCTGTTCCTGCCCCATCACTTGTCGCTAGATTGTAAAAACGTCAGAGTGAATCGAGATCGTTCATTTCAAAATATGAAGCCTATTTCATGGTTTTGGTACTTGCCTGCTTTATATAGAGGCAAAACATAACTGAAAGGATGTCTTATAATGCTAGGGACTGCTAAAAAACATAAATTCTTCAACATTAAAAATTGAAACGGAAATTGCAAGGGCTTTATTAAAGTGGAAGAGTCCTTTATCTTATACTAAACGATTGTCAATAAACAGTACTTATGTAACAATCCAAACACTGATATTGAAAAATTACAAGATGTACTAATTAATAAGAAAAGGACAAAATGTGCAGAAGTAGAAAACACACAACTACAATGGTGAAATGATCCGCGCGGATAAACACTCGCCGGACACACTCACAATGTAAACAGGTAGTGGAACGAGTGAAACAAACATGTGTAACACGAATGTCAACAACAAGCAGACGACAACAACAAACTGAACAGCAGAACAGAAGATGGTGTTGGTGTCGCAAGAGGAAGGAAATCATCATTATAAAAAGCCAGACATCAGGGCAACAGGATCGGGTGGTCATTCCTTTCCCTCTAAAGCGTTCTCAGTTGCCTGGACTGGAACACCTTCCTGCGCATCCAGTTGCCTGGACTGGTATGCTTCCTTTTACCTGTTCTTCGATGCTTTTAGACCGATAACCTTAGACACTCGTCCGCTCTCAAATTGCTTGGAATCGGAGCAAATTTCTGGCCCTCACTGAGCCTGTTAGTGGGGCCTCCTTCTAAGCACCCATCCATTCACGGTGGTGCTGACTCTCACATTAAACCTATGACCTGAGACGAGAATACGTCAGAAGGAGATCATGATAGTTATGTTATAACTAAACATTTGTATATTGAATCGGTACCGGACGGTCTTTTTGTTAAACTTCGGGAACTTGTACACATTTATAATAAAACCTGGTTATGGGCTATTCCCGTTTATTAAATCAGCTCTACCGGTTACATCCCGTGAGGGACATTTAAGTAGAAACATTGCGATAAAGGGAACAAAGTACATAAAATTGCAAAACAAACAGGTGCAAATATAAATACAAATTAAATGTAAAGATTTGAACCAAAAGCAAAGATTGACAGAAATACAAAATACAGAGCAATGTCCCATGAATCACGTAACTATTGAATTTATCATGACTACTAGAAGTTACTAGTTGACAGTTTTAGAGGATTGACGTGAATAAACTTTTTAATAAATTATCGGTTTTATAATCTCTTATGGTTGTGTACACAATTTACACTGATAACTGCATAGGAATTATCTCGCAAAATAAGTATGATAATATAAATGTTCGTATAATAAGAACTGATCTCAAGCTACGTATCCTCAACGTACGGTGAGCAGTTTTGAATCATACAGTGTCAACAACTCTTGGAATCTCAACTCTGATCTCTCTTCATTTCATCACTTGACTGACTGTAAGCCCATCTGGTAGAAAATTTACTGTAATCCAATTCATTACCAATAATGCATTGAGCAAATCTGTTCAGCTATTTTGTCATGTTGGTAGTACTAATGCGACGGTTCTGACTACATAGAAAAATGGCTTCTATCACAAGCCGATGAGACTGTCAAGGACATTATGAGTCGGCGATGCAAGGTACATCATTCATACAAACTTTCTTGTGACTTACAGACTTGATTCTTTATGGTTGTCTATTGCTTTGATGCAAGCACCACACAAAAAGGTATACAAAATCCTCTGCTCCAATATGTTGCAATAGTTCAGTTGAGTAATGATATTCAGACGTCTGTAAAAGTTAAATATAATAAACCGTCGTCATGAAATGGCTCTCCCGGTAAATGGCTAACACACGTACCATTTCCCACAAGAAGTAACAACTACACAATGTTTGGAACTAAGAAATTATAACATTTCAAAAGATTTAGTTTCCTCGTCCCCGTACTATGATTCTACACCTATTACGTAAGCAAACCTTTCTGTAAGCGGTATGAATACACAGCACAGTGATTTGTGAAATTTCAGGTCAAAATAGTAAAAATACACTAGCATACACACAGAAAATAACTCGGAACCTTGCTGCGTGCAGAGTGAAATGGTATAATTGAACACATGTTACTGAGTTGTATAAATCGTTGCTACAGACACCCCTCCTTGAATTTTTATGTCCTGGAAATCGGCTGTCGGAAACATCATGATCACTCTATATGCGATAGAATGCCAGGTGTGTCGGTCAATAGTTTTTTGGGATGGCACTGGAAACAAGGGTTGGTTCACAGTCTCATCTCTTACGTCATTTTGTTGCTATGGCAATTCCTTTCAAAACACCATTCATGTTTAAACGATTTTGAGTTAACGTCATATTTTTTTCGTGTGGTAAACATGTCGAGTTTCGAGCCAAATAAAGAGCATTTGCGGCACGTACTGCTTTTCTTGTTCAATCAAAAGTGAAACGCGATTGAAAGCCATCGTATACTTGTGGAAACTAATGGTGACAATGTCCCAATGCAAGACGCTTGTGTGCGTTGGTTTAGACGATTGAAAAGTGGTGTTTTCGACTTGAAAGACAAAGAACACTAAGGTCAATAAAAAAAATGAAGGTGCCGAATTGCAAGCATTGTTGGACGAAGACGATACGCTAACTCAATACCAAATGACAGAGAGGTTGATTGTTGTTCACAGAACCATTTGTGATCGTCTGCATACCATGGGAAAGATCCAGAAGGCAGGAAAATGGGTACCGCATCAGCTGAACGACAGACAGATGGAAAAGCGAAAAACAGTGCGCGATGTTTTCCTTTCTCGCCATGAAATAAATACTTTTTTGTTTTTGCATCGGATCGTTACTGGAGGTGAAAAATGGATATATTTCGATAATCCAAAACGCAGCAAATCATGGGTTGACCCAGGACAACCATCAACATAGACCTCGGGACCGAATCGCTTGGAAAGAAGGCAGTGCTGTGCATTTGGTGGGATCAGAAGGGTGTCGTGTATCATGAACTTCTGTAACCAGGTGAAACGTTCGCTACCGTTAACAAATTATAAATTTGAACCATGCATTGATCAAAAAGCAACCATAATGGGCTACAAGACACGACAAAGTTATTTTGCAACACGACAATGCCCCATCACAAACAGAGAAACCGGTCATAGACAGCATTTCTGCACATGACTGGGAACTCTTGACCCACCCACCGTACTCACCAGACTTGGCCTCTTTCGACTACCACTTGTTTTCATAGTCGTCTCACGCACCTTCCATACAACAGTACAACAGTATTACGTGTATATCGAAAAGTGGTTTCATGACTGTACCATCTAAAAAGATTTATAGTTTTTTTTCTGGGAGGGCATCCACAAATTTGCCAGAGAGATGGAGAAAGTGTGTGACTATCGATGGCCTATACTTTGAATAAACCACTTTGTACCTTCCTCCCACATTAAACGTGTTTTTGTCAGAAAAAGTTAAGAATTATTAACCGGCACACCTGATAGTTGTCAAACATGAGTGGGGCGGATTGAGACAAGTTTAGCAGAAGAGTTTGACATCTTTCAGATCTTAAGAGAGTAATTGGTTTTCAAGATAACGGGGTGTTCGGCCACCGAAATACACTCCGAGTGATGAACGCTATCTGCTCATGCATGCCTGGATAGATTAACATCAGGCAGCAGATAACCTGACCCAACAACTTCGCATAAAGTGCATAATATCGAGTTTACTGTGACCGAACAACTACAAATAGGTGGATTACTTGTCAGACGTCTTGTATGTTGTGTCCAATTAACATCTACTCATCGGAAATAACGCTTACATAAGTTGTGAGAACATAAAAACTGGGCAACATAATAGTGAGATAAGATGCTCAAAGCTGATGAGAGTAGAATTAACGTCTCGAGCTATTCTGGACGTCGGCTGTACTATAGACATCATGATTAATGAAAGAACGGATTTCCGAAAACTGGAAACTGATAATGTAACCAATTATCGTTCCTCTAATGAAGATCGTTTTCCTCATGACCTTCTAGTTGACTTGCAGGTGTTGCAATAGAGCCACTCGATTCCATCCTGAAGTAGACCCAGAATAGTTTTAGATGTGATCGATATTGCTAAAGAGTTTCTATTATATACACAGAAGCACACAGAATAATTGTGATCTCGGCGAAAGAAATCTGAAATTTCGATAATAAATACGTCCAATAGACGTACGGAATTTTTTATTATACCCTTCAATTCTTTGGCATCAGCAGGTCATAGAGCTTCATTTAGATGTATTATAATACAAATAGTTAATATGTCCTAACTGTTACAAAATCAGCAATTACATAGCCTCCATGGACTAGCGGTTACGGTTCAAATCGTTGGCAGGGAAGCACGCAGACCATGAGCTGTTGAAATTTCGGGACATGCCAAAAGAATGATATCGGTTCAATTGTCAGTTTGCAATATTTAATTTTATTTAATCTATCTCGTAGGACGTTAATTGTAGTCCTCATAGAGTGAATTAATTGTCAGACTGTACTTGTAGAAGGGCTTATTATTGGTCAAAATATGTCTTGAATGTAATTGGTTTTAAATTGTCAATTTATGATCTTGATCTAAGATAAGTCAAAAGAAGTGCTATCTTAAAACGTATTCACAGGAAACATCGTTTATGTTTCAGTTCGTTTCACCAGTGATATTTCTTGTAAAATGTATAACCTATTTGTGATCGTGTGATAGTTTCCATTATACTAACATCAAATTATCAAATAATGAACATTAACTTCCCACAGAACATAACTTATGTCATAAAATTCTTTCTGTATTATTAGAGATCAGAAATAACTGATTTCCATTTAAATCTTCATGAGATCCATATGACTGATACGAAGTTCTTACTCCTTTCATGAAATCACATGTAACTGTATAATCTGTTGTAAATCAGCGAACAAAGAAACGTGAACAACATAAGTTTTCAAATGTACATATTACTTGTGTTTTTAGTACTTAAATATACGCTCATCTCAAGATTTAATTTTTAAGAGCCATCTCTAGTTAAAAGAAACAAATAGACCAATGACGTTCATCTTAAATGTACCTTGGCAATATTTCTATTAACTGTGTAAGATCAAGATAACAAATTGGCAATTCTAAAGAAATTATGAATTATAATTCTGCACAATTACGAACCATTCTACAAACAAGTGTGACAATTGAACAATGAAACAGTAGTTAATAAATAAAAGCAAAATAACTCTGACTATGTTGTTCATATAACATTCAGCCTAGGTCTCTAGAGTGGATTTGCAAGTCTGCTGGAACTACCTATGCATATGTTCTTTTGGAATCTTGACAGAAGCTTAGTGACAATGTTGCCGTCTATAGGTAACAACATGTTTAGTTTGGCGTTGTCTTCATGAAGGGTGTCCATCAATTCTCTCCCTACACCTTTCCTCAGGAACACTATGAGAAAAAGCTGAAACGAGTAATCCCATATTTTGAAAAGCTAATTGGTTTATCTAAAAATGTTTACTTTAGACCAAGTAGTACGCTTATGTTCGACTGTAACAACCTAAGCAAATATAGAAGTAAAAAAATAGTCATGTTTCGAACATTAATCTCCCACCATTTTGAAAACGAGCAATATTGATCCCGGAGAGTCACTCCAAAACTTTTCTTTTATCAAGACCAGTCAATCGTTATATTACTCGACCCACCGTGCATTTTTTTTTTAAGTTATTCCCGCCTATCCGCATCGAGGACTCAGTTTCTCGTGACGATCCCGGAAACGTAGTGTTTGAAGCGTAAAACCACAATTGCACATAAAATAACACACTAGAAAAGTACTTTTTTCACCTTGTACTTTTATGTTCAACTTCTTTAGCATGAGCAAAATATACTTCCAAAGTGGTCATTTTCGAATTTGACACACCGCCATTTTGAATTGTGGCAGCATATCTATGCCGGAGTTCGTCAAAAAACACATTCTTTCATCAAGGCCTTTTAAACGATATATTACTCGACACATCTTGCAATTTTAAATTTTAAAGTTGATCCCCACCTACGCTCCCCACTTGGAGGGGTCGAAGAGGAAATTAGTTTAGCCAAAAAATGTTAGCCTCTCAAAATAATGGAATACATGTCTCGGCATTTGTTCATATTTCAATTCATTATGGAGAAAAGGGGGTGGGGAAAGATTTGGGGATACCTATATATTACTTTGACTCCTACTATGTTTCGATAGGGCTCCTCTTTTCTTGTCTTTGGGTATAATTCGTAAATTCTGTAACTGTCTACGGCGGGATTCGCACCCGGAATCTTTTAATTTCTAGTCCGTTACTCTAACCCGGTGGTTCTCAACATCTTTTTCTCGTGGCACACTATTCTTTGTAGTACGTTCCAAATAACACACTGTAAAATAAAATATATTTAATCTTATGAATATTTTTTTCCTTGTTCCTTTTCCAAAATAAATATTGAGTGGAATTATTTCAATTACTTTTACCAGTAAAACCACAAAGTCTCAGAAGTTTTGCGGCACACCTGTTGAGAACCACTGCTCTAACCACTACGCCAGTGACTGGTATTTTACTATAAATTTTATTTACAAGGTCATATTTTCCTATTTCTAAAATAGAGATATTCGTATAGGCTTGAACTCGGTACTGGAGTTGCTGATTACATTTTCTATCAGTGCTGGCTGTTTTATACTATTGTATCTTATGAGGCTCAGTCCATGAGGATTAGACTATTTTGAACCTATCAACTCCTCCCCATTGATTCTGTTCCTTGTGTTCCTGTATGCACACTGTCAAACATCATTCTGTAACTTCGATATATTTTCTCCTACATTCATGCGGTATACCACATATGGAGACTTTGCAGTCGCTGCCTTACGATTCCTTCTGTGGTTTTGTTGTGGTCATTATTTATCTTACAAGTAAACTTATCGATGCTTCAAACTGCTTTCTCGACAAATTTTGATAGAGCACATCACAGCAAATCATACCACTAACATGCTTAAAAGTGATTTCATCCATAAAGACGGCAAAAGTTTCATTTATAAGAATGAGTACTTATGGTGTGATATAAGACGGAAAACCCATTGTTATTTGTAAAATACTTGAAATAATAGAAAACAAATACACATGAATGGATACCAAGACAATACGCTATCTTTTAGAGGATAAGTTTGTCATGGCAGCAATCTTGGAGTCGGCCATTTTGAATGTTGCTCGATTTTTTTAGTTGGAAGGGGGTCATGTGTCATATCAACCTAGGCTAAAATATTACCAGAAATACATTGGTAAAGTCAGTTTTGCCATAAATTCCATTTTGTGAGAGATAATGAGATGTGTCATTAGTATGCATAGTTGATTAAAAAGTCTGGAAATGTTCTATTCGTCTTGAAACAGTGCAAGAAATGATGACCAAATGCACAATTAATAAGTATTAGAAACCACCTACCCAGTGCTCATTACTTGTGGAATTAGGTTTTCAATTCTTACATTATTTCAAGAAGAACAGAGAATTTCCAGACTTTTTAATCAACTAGGCATACTAATGACACATCTTATTGTCTCTCTCAAAAAGGCATTTATGACAAAACTGACTTTACCAATGTATTTCTGGTAATATTCTAGCCCAGACTGATATGATACATGACCCCCTTCCCATTTAGAGCAACATTAAAAATGGCCGACTTCAAGATGGTGCCCGTGACAAACATACCCTCTAATAGATAGCGCATTGACCTGGTATTGTATCATTCAGGTGTATTTCTTCTCCATTATTTCAAGCACTTTTCAAGTAAACGTATGTTTTCCGACTTACATCACACTATTAGTACTCATTCCTATGAATCAAACCTATGGCCACTGCGCCCGTCTTTATGGATGAAAACACTTTCAATTATGTTTTCTGGTGGTTTCCTGATGTGCCCTATGCCCTACTCTTCTACCAAGTTTAGTCGAAAAACGCAGTTTGAAGCATCGATAGGTTTACTTGTGAATAGTTTTTCGCTTCGCAGCGTTGTTTGTTGGTACTATTGAAACTTGTTACCTATTCTGCTTATCATTTCTGACAGTCGAGGCACATATTGTATGCTTATTGCCTCCAATTTTTCATCATTTCTATTTGTTTAGGATTTGTTTATACGTAGTATGTTTGATAGTTGTCTTTTTATATAGGTATGAGGTTAAGTAGCATGTTCTGAAGTAAATACTTCATCACTCCTCCATTTATCTAATCAATGAAATATTAATTATGCATATTACGAAACTATTGGAACTTTTTGAATTTTTTTTTTTGTATTTAAATAATTTACGTTTATTAATAATGTATAAGAAAACCTGTCTAGGTACTTAATATTAAGAATATTGTATTATGTGAAATGAATATCAAATAATTGTGTATGTAATATCTGTAACTATATGTATGTAAGTTTTTTTTTTTATATTTCAGCTTTCGAGGGAGTCGAGCTGAGAATTCTTCTTGTATATTTTTCTCACCCATATTTTTCTTACATTTTTTACTTTAGAGAAATTAACCAATGGAATAGATTTAGTCGATGTTATTTTTTGTTGAATCCCCTTCCTTTTGTCCAAGCTCGTTTTTCCTGTACGTCGGAAGGACTTTCAGTTCCTCTCCCTTCAGTGCCTTGGTCAGTTCAGAAACGACAAAAACATGGCTTTGTTTGAGAGCTTGGAATGGGAGAATTCGATTCTTGTATACATACCTTAAAGGGGGTACCCCAACCCATCGATAAGTCAGTTGTGAACTTGGCGTAGAGCAAAATCCTTCAGTCTCGCGACTCTGAGAGGGAGGCAGTCATGGACGTCTCATGTACGAGTTCGGGGCGAGAGATGACATCAGTGCAGCTTGCAGACTGGGTAGTTATCTCTATAAGTGTACTAAGATGTATATGTCAACATTTTTGGAAGGGCTCGCAAGTTCATACGTTTTCCCGAAAATAAGCACGTCGATCAACTTAATTCAATAACTATTAATTTTGCATTATATATATATATATATATATATATATATTCATATTTCAGTAAATTAAGTTTCATACTACGAAAGGGTTTCGTAAATTGTGTTTGAACAAATTCCGCTTCCTTATCGTCGTCAAATGTTGATAATATTGGTTTGGACGTTTATCTGGTCAAATTCAGGGTAGGGGCATTGAGGGCTTCCCCGAGTCCCCAGCCCTATTCCTTTGACTCATATTATAACACCTAAACCCACTGACCTTTGTTTTTTTTTGTGATATTGGACTGCTCGTCCAAGATCAAGGGTGTAATTATTAAAAGTATCACTCCCAGAGACCCAGAGCGAATTCCCAACAAGGAGAGGAGAAAAATGATTGATAGGGTATTACAGTACCAACTTATTTCTTTCCATCTGAAAGATTTGATAATGATTTAAAAGAGGAAATGATTGTTGCAGGATTTTTGTTTTTTGTCAGAAAGGAACCTAGCTAGTAGCATTGAGCCTGTTTTTGTGGCTAATAAGTTTATGTATTTGCTATGAATCAGACTGTACCTCTTCATCTCTGCTCGAGCTACACAATAGACCTTGGTGGTAGTGGTGTCGATGTAATTTTTCTAGTACAAGCAGATTGAACAAGAACAAGATTCATAACACTGTAATTGATTTAACGTCCAGGGTAGGTGACTGAGACCTGCTCGATCTTGGTTTCTTTTTGTTTTTCTTAAAGATCTCATAGGGGTTTCCGAACCCTTTTACTTTCCTGGAACCTGCTCGGTTCCAGGATAGGCCGAATTCAATCATAGAACTGCTCGTCCTATAAGGGGGGAGTCGCGTTTAGTAATGTCTATTGGGGGAATTTTCACTCTTATCAATATTCCAAGATTTCTCTATTAGAGCAACAATTTCAAACTTAGAGACAGATCAAAAAATAGCAACGAATAAATATCATTTCTCACTTAGATAATTGGATTTGATTTACTCTATAAAAACCAGCCTCAAAAGACACCTAGTTTAGCTATGTAAAGTGTTATATTTCCTTGTATTACATTGCAGCAAACTTACTCTCTGAAATCCCGATAACGAACAGTTTCATTCGAACCTTTTAGTTAAATAATTTCATCCGGACGTTAAGTATTTTATATTGCGGTGTAGGATAATGCCTACGTCACAGGGATAAGAATTATATATTTCCATCGATATGATTGACTGGTGCCCGAGATTGATTTAATATCGATAAGAAACTTCTAAGTTCTCTAGAAATCGTATTTGTTAATAATTTGCGTTGTCTTCGTGTCAGTCCGGAGACCTGCCCCGACCTAGGATAAGTGCTTGTCAGGGGACATCACTTTTTAAGTTATCTTATTCAGCACTGGCAGAAGTTTTTTCTCAGATCCGAGAGAGCCAGTATAAAGCCCACAGCCGACCACACAACAAGCATATACGATTTGAAGCTTTGAACTGCTTATATAAACAAGGTCCCAAATTCAAAGCAATATAGTCAGTTATATCAAGGAACATCGACTTTCAAAATTTCTTGCGGGTGCTCACCAATGGTTGCCTTCGGAGATGTTCTTTGCACAACTCTTTATTGACTTTATTGCGTAGATCACTTTGATATAGATACAGACAAAACATGTTTCTTTGTGGACGAAAATGTACAGCAAATCTAGAACAATTTAAATAAATTGAAAAAACATCCGCACACGTTAAATTATGTTAGTAATCTCTATATAATTAGTGATAAAAGACAAATGCAAATAAATATATATCAAGCTTTCATGTCCAATAGGATTATTGAATTTATATTAACTACAACATGCATAAAAGTTTACCAACAGGTGTCTCAAAAGTTTCATTTTTTTTTGCTGTGGAGTCACGTGGAACATTCCTGGCAAACTAATCGGTTTGAGATTAGATTAGTTCCAGAAAGCCATATCAATGAGAGAACATAGTCTGAAAGGGACTTTGGTTCCAACAAAATAATATTAAACTATTCAAAGTGTTAGTACAAGCGAAAGTAAAGACATGAAAATGATATAATATCAGAGTGAAACGTAAATAGGTTATTATGGTTCGATACGTAAATATTCTTCTGTTTGATACATTATTGAAGTACTAGGAAATATTCTTCGGAAAAAGCAGGCAGATCTTCAATCGTAAAAGAAATCTTGAAAGGGGTTATTTGTTCTGTGCTAAAGCTTTCACGGAAGAAAGGACTGATTTCATTAAAATGATACTAGTTGTTGAAATTTTCAGAAAGTCATATATGTATTGAATATTTGTTAGTTGGAAACACTGCTGTCTGGTAGCGATGTTTTCGGTACTTTAGAGTTTCTTGTTCAAACATGGCTGTATAGTAATTTGCTCGGCCCGCAGAGGTTGTTAAGAGTTGAGTTACACATTTTCATCGTTACATTCATTGTTCCACATGCTGCTGTAGATGTTGCAGCACAGAAGAAATGAGACCAAGCGGCTGCAGACACATTGCAAACTCTATCTATCTCTTGTTCTCCCTTTCTCTCTTTTACAGAGCTCAACTTTGCTACGTAACGAATACTTAAGAAGAATTGGATGAATATTAACGCGCATTAATCTCTACCCTCCTTTCTCTTCTCTCAGTTTTCTCCTTCTTCCTCCTCACCCCTTTCTTCTTCTTTCTCTCTCTCTCTCTCTCACACACACACACACATGCACAAACACATATGTATGTTAAAGTTTTGTTTATTTAGGAACACCCAAAATTAAGAATGAAGTTTTCTCAATTAGGCCTTGCAACGAAACATATGAGTTATCTCTTCTTTTGTGGCTCGGTACGTCTAAAAGTTCTCACACAGCACAAAATGTCAGGAAGAGATCCCATCTACGTTGCTTGAATACCCATATGATGATGATGGCGGCAATGTACCGAGCTGTGGTAGCACTTGGTAGAGCATTCGGAAGGTCCTGGAAACGATCCCAGCGGCCGCCCACCCTGACTGACGTTTTCCTCAGTCATGACTGGCAAATGGCGAGATGGTACCTAGAAAGTAACCTTCCAACATTCTCTCCCCTACCCTATCCCGGCCTGAGTTTTTTATGCCTAAAGGACATAAATACATTCCATTCACTGACCGAATGTTTCTTGGATATCCAGGGGATATCTTGGGCTGTGAGGGTCATTACAGACAAGTATTATTGGACGTGGTCTATGTTCTTTAGTAATATTATTAATTGCATCATTTAATTCATCTTATACGCATTGAATTTAAATTTTCATTAACTTCTACGTATTTTGATACTTTCATATTAGTATAAACGAAGTTGGGGCAGGACGGAAATTTTATCATCAGCTCACATTCTGACGTAGAGGACGAGAAAGAGGTAAAAGTGTATGTAATGCTCTATTCACCGACGAGTTGATCCTAAAAATACTAGAATTATACTTCTATTTTTTTAAAAAAAAAAAAATACTCGCTACCGTAGTTTAAGGAATATTATAGAAGAGCTCAATTTAATATAAGTTTAATTAATGGATATCGTCACCTTGAAACCTGAAGGTACTATGTCCCCGTTCTTCCAATAACAAGACAATCGTTTAAATGGTTAAGCCACTATTCGTTCAAAAAATACACCTGCAAACATCTGGATCTTGGTTAAAGAGATTATCAGACCTTATGAGATCTTAGAGAAAATTTTATGCATATAATTGAACGCAACTGTAAGAACCAAAATAATAAGATATATGCTCTGTTTCCGACTTAAAAGTAACGAAAAATTTATAATTGATTACCGTTAATTAATCGATCAATAAACAATTTGTGATTTGAAAGATAATATCAAAAATATTCTTTGGCGCAGCCTGCGTAGTGCTACACAAGTTGCGCATGCGCGTATCTGTACCAGAGCGTTATTAACAATGTCTGGTTCACATTAATGTAGAGTAGGGTCATTCTTTCCTGTGGAAACCACTATAAATGCAACTACGTACCTAAATACGTTGCAATTGTACACTGTTCCTTAACTCTCTCATATGGTGTTTTCATTCAACAACCTGACGCCCCTTACCATTACGTGCAGATGGTGCAGGTTTCCTCTATCGCAAGTTTCCTGCGCACTGGATTGGGAGACGTTCTTATTCAATTGCTTGGCCACCTAGATCTCCAGATCTTGCTCCATTGGACGTTTTCCTATGGGGTTTTGTCAAGAATTAAGTGTACTAAAACTCCAGTACACAATCTTCTAGGTTACATTGTCACATTCCTGCTGCTATTGATAACGTGATTATAACTAGGTTGCCAAACGTATGGATTGAGATTAGATGCCGTTCGTGCCACTAACGTTATGCACATCGAAGTTTAATAGATGCGTAGAAGAACTATTCAAGTGTTTTGACGATCAAGTTATAAAACAAAACATCTTCATAAATGATTGAGTTATTATTTTTTTCTTTTAATATAATTTTAAGAACACCCTATTATATAATTATACGGAAGACGTTTCTTCTCTCGTGGAACCCCTGTAGTTGCTGTTGATAAGAACCGCGAAGAATAGCTAAGGATATGTTCTTTATCAGTGTTTCATATGCTACTATTGTAGAAAGATTGTGTTAATGAGTATGTGTATGTGTACGCACCAATAACAGTGGGTATTCAGTAAGCCAAATTTCACGGCGAACAATCGCGCGTCAACGTTACGTAGATTTCAAGCGACCTGTGCTGATTTTATTCTCCCACATCCCAAACTATTGCCAGGTGGGTAAGTATATTTATTTATGGACGTGAGACAGCCCACGAAGAACATGGCGGAGATCAACTTCGAAACACAACAGTACCTGTCCCAGAAAAAAAAAAACACATGGAACATCATCCTCGTCCAACAGCTGAGCGTGAAAAGGCCACATATTCTGAAATCCCATCCCATTGTCCTATTTGACAACTACATCTACCATACGTCAAAATACGTGAATGAGTTAGGTAAAATATACTTGTGCACCCGTCTCTTATTCGTCAGATATGAGTCCATGTGATTTTGATATGCTTTCGAAGATGGAGTAATCCTAAGAGGGACAAGCTTCAGAGATATTTCTATTACCAGCTCTTCAATAAGATTCTCTGCTCGTACAGCGTCAGAAAATATTTTTGAGATACGCCGCCTGTCTGATGTTTGGCATCCTGTTATCGCAGCAGCAAAAATTGAAGGATAGTAAGCTTCAACCGGTTAGTCACTTTTTAGGGGAATAAGGGTCGTGGTTATCCGGTAGGAGGGTCGCCAGGGCCCGGCGGTTAAAAAACACCACCTTACGAGATTAAGTCCCTTGTCAAACACACTTTTGTAGTAGAAAATGGGAAAATATTGTTCAAGTGTCTTTGTACCGGTGAAAATAAGAGAAACTAAAAAAAAACAGTCAGTATTGTCGGTAACAGGGTTTAAACCTAAGTGTCTTCCCATGATGAACCAATAAACCACAGGAACCGGGTGTATATACATATGCAAATAAGTCATGAAACCAGAGCTTGCAAATCCATTTCACTTTGAGAAACGGATTTCAGAAAAATCAACAAAAATCAATTACACAGCTTTTCCCACTGAGCGTTATAATGGAGTAAGAATACATTTTGATAGCATAGAGGACAAAACGAATTTTTTGAAATTATTCAAGGAAAAGAATTTCGGCAAAGAAGCTTCATGTCTTGCTTTTGAAAGAGAAATCACTTCACTTCAGAAAAGTAAAACGATCACTTCCTTCACATGCGTAGTTAGAAATTTGACTATAAATGTTGACACGAACATGATAAAACAAAAACTCTGAAAAGAGAACCTTCCCATCACTGGAATTAGTCGTATTAGAAATGATAATGGTCCACTCCCGATGATTAGACTATTTACTAAAGACCCGAAATTAGTCAGCGCACTGATTACAAACGGTTTGACTATATAGGACGTAGCAGATATAGAGTGGAAGAATCGAAAAATTCAGCTAGACCGTATCCGTATGGCATTTGCATGCAATATCACAAAGGTAAAAAATGCTCCAACGAACCACACTGTCACAAGTGTGGTCAAGTACATTTAAGTCACAAATGCACAACCATTCCAAAAAAGGATTACTGTGTCACGTGCAGAAAACAGGGACACAGAACTTCAGCGGCAAACTGCCCTCAAAGACCACTTCGCAATGAAACATTCATCACAAACAAGGCCTATAGAACTGGTGATTCTTTTTCACATTCTTCACATACTCAAGAGGTAAATCAAGAGACTTCAGAATAATGAAATCCAAAATTTGGAATTGAAATTTCAAAACATATTGAATAATCACACAAACAACCTGTTAAAATGGATGTCGACAGTTTTCTCTATTACTCCAAATCAGGATATTCAACAAATTCAAAGTGCCATAAACCAGGTTTCTGAAGATCTGTTTCATTGCCATCTGAATATTATTAAATCGGTGGATAGTCACATCTACATTGGTATTGAGCCATTTACAAAACACAAAAAAAGTAAACAAAAATCCTGACGGTGCAAACTTCATTTCACAAGAACTAAGCATTTAGAAAAATGCCAACACTATTCAAGTATAAAGAAACGTTGAATTCTTGGAAACTTCATGGAATTTATGCGGCGCGTTGTCTACTTTCAAAAAAAGGAAAAGAAGTGATTTGGAAATGTATATATAATGTTTACAACACAAGAAGATGAAGAAAATACAAAGCTAAATTCTAAACTTCCTTCCAAGATCTCTCCTTTCACTTATTTATCTCCCTTAAATTAAAAATAAACTCTCAATTAATTTAATAACAATACAACTCTAGCAGTCAGTTGCGCGACAAAACCTGTGCAATTACCTGTGCAAAATCTAACTTTTTAAAGTACGCTCATTATTTGTCCACTTCCAGATAACACAATTTAGAACAATAGCTATTTCATATTAAGGTTTCTATAGCTTGAATCTAGTGGATTCTCTGGAGTTTGCGGTGGGGTGAGCTATTTGGACCAGGCGCGGATCTAATTCAATGATTCAAACATAATTAATTATTTATATTTCTCATAGATTACAATAAAAAAGGACGAAGTGGCCTAAGTCGGCCAGAAGGAGGCCTTTAGGCAACTTTTGCTCAGGCCGAATGGATGGTGATAGGAGATTTGGTGTAATGGAGAAAGTGGAAGGAAACGGAAGAACCCCGAGAAAACCACGCATATGGTGTTTATCTACCACATGGAACGGCCCGACCAGTCCACATGGCAAAACCGGGATCAAACAACGGACTCCACTCACCAGAGGTGAGTGCTCTACTGCTGAGGCACCAAAATGCTTCTTCTGATGAAGATGCCACTCACACGTCAGAGATAATTTGTATTCATATAATTTTTTATGCAACGCTAAAATTTATATCTACTAATAACATGAACAACACTATAATATATTTTTTCTTCATATTGTTCAGAGACATCCATATTCTTAGCCACAGAGCGTTGTAGAGGTGTCATCTTCAGTATCAGTAGCCACATACTAGTCAATTTAGATCACGTTGCAATACAAAACTATTCCTATCAAGTACATGATAGAATCGCCCTTTATTCCTTCTTTTTGAAACATCCTGCAATAATTCCTATATTTGGTATTTTCTATATAAGTAAGTATACACTATACACCCATACCACTATTGTTTTTTTTAGTGAACAAGTGCCGGTATTAAAATAAAAATAAATAGAAGAACCAGTATGTCATACCGGCGTATACCGTCCCATTTCGAGCACCAATTACTTTCCACGTACGGTATGCTGAAATGAATGAGAGAATACCGTTCTGATTAAGACAGTTATTAAAACGCAGAGCAGACAGAATTAGATTTCTTCCTTGACTGATTAGCAAGCCATACTCTGGATAAATATGGGTGTAATGGACTGCGGCCGGTTGTCGATAATAAGGTTGTGTGCATCAGGAGAGAAAAGTATGTGTACAATGCAGAAGCTAGAAACTTTACACGGGAACTAGCTTTATATATATATATATATATATATATATATATATATATATATAAACTAACAG